>AWOL01S0043711.1:0-24408 GCA_000715115.1 Nicotiana otophora
GTACCGAGGAAATCATGATTCTTGTTGACCATTAGACTATGACCAGACTTGTTTTGCTGTTATATCTTTTTACATCCATATTATCCCTACCTATTTGATTATATGAGCTTTGAATCATGTTAGAAATCATATTTAGGCTATGCACTTATTCGGTTGAGACCTAATGAAGCTATTTCTATTATTTTGAGTTACCTGCTCTAATTGTAATTATACACTCAATCATGATTCTTCATTTGCATATCATATCTCAGTCCCTATTTAGCACTCATTGTTACATCATATGTTATCATTGCCTGGGCTGAGTGGTACGAGATTGTGAGGATTTGAGACTTGCGAGATTGATGACTGAGGTAGGCATGAGTGTCGTGTTGTGATTGATATTAATGGGATCGGGCTGCACGCCACAACAGTGATATTTATGGGATCGGGTTGCACGCCGTAGTAGTGATATTTATCGGATCGGGTTGTACGATACAACAATGATATTTTTGGGATTAGGCTACACGCCGCATTAGTAATATTAATGAGACCAGGTTGCACGCCGCAGTAGTGATATTTGTGGGATAGGACTGCACGCCAGAACAATGATATCTATGGGATCAGGCTGCACGTCGTAACAATTATTATTGGATCGGACTGCACGCCATACCAGGCTATATTGGCATTATATTAGCACTTGGGCAAGATCCGCCCCTCCGGAGTCTCACATACTAATAGTGAGCGCAGGTACCGTACAATGGTTAGTGCTCGTGTTTGATGAGTTGGAGTTTGAGGTAGGTAGATTGAGTACCCTGAGAGTGTGAGTATCTGGGATTATCACCGTGAAATCATTCATTTGACATGCATACTTGGCATGTAGGCATATAGATGCATTTATTTCTACATGATATACAATATTGTGACATTCATGACTTGACATGTATATTGACATGTAGGCATAGAGATGTAATTTTCTCTTGCATTCTGATAATGAAATATCCTTTCTGTTGAAAACAATAAGGAAAAATCACAGTTTTCTAATATACTCATCTTTCTGTGATTTTGGTAAAAGATTTGGGTTTTACTATTATACCTGAAAAGCATGCCAATATTCCATAACTGTGAACGAGATGAGCATAATATATTTGAGTTATTACTTGTACTACTTTTATTATATTATTATGAGTTGTTCTTCGATATTTGTGTTGGTCTCTGACCATTTATTCGAGCTCATCATTGTTTTCAACCTAAGGTTAGGTTTGTTACTTATTGAGTACTTGGGGTTGGTTGTACTTATACTACACTTATGCACCTTGCATACAGAACTTGGAGCTAATGTTGTTGTGTATGGAGGGAGCTAGCATTGAAGATGTACCTGCATTCCGGTTATTGTTGCTTCTTGTCCTTAGTAGCTTTAGATTTTAAAATCTATTTATGTATATTTTGAACAAATGATGTATTTAATTCATACTAGCTTTGTAAACTTTAAGTCTTAGAAGCTCATGATTTGTACTACCAAATCCTTGGATTGTTATTAATTGTATTACCTAGATGGTTGGATTAGGTGCCATCACGACTATTTAGATTTTGGGTAGTGACAAGTTAGTATCAGAGCTCGAGGTCCATAGGTTCTGCGAGTCATGAGCAAGTATCTAGTAGAGTCTTGCGGATTGGTATGATGACGTCCATACCTATTTTCAAGAGTCTTCTGAGCATCTAGGATAAACATCCCATCATTCTTTCCTCATCGTGCGGTATTAATTCAGCTCGAAGCTCATCTGTTTTAATTCCTTCTACTCACACGTATGCTACGTGAGCGCTCCATATCATCTATGCATCGACTGCTTGTTATTCCATGGATGAGATGTGTTTTTTGTTTTTTCGTGATGGGCTAGTCTGGAGGACTTGAGACCAGGTTTTGACTGCAGCTTGGGGATGGTGATTTCAGTTGTGAGAGTATATGCTTTTTCACTTCTATGTTTGGTTGTGTCCCTAGGAGTGGGACTGCCGGCTCGGTGAGTGATTGGATAGCTATATGATGTGTATCATGCGAGTGGAGGATGTGTTCACATGGCTTTAACGTAATGAGAAGACTTGCCTGGGATGTAGAATGGACTATTGGGTCTGTCTTGATGTGCTGAACGATCTCAAGATATGTGCGTGTCGAGGAGATATTTATGTTTTTTATTTGTAGAACGAAGTAGATTCTCATGTTTTGTTGATAAGATAAGACTCGGGAAGATTAAGTGATTGCGTGGTAGTTGTGGCTATGAAAGGGTATAAAGTGATGACAGTTTGAGGCTAAGTAGGTAGGTTATCACATACGGGGTAATCTACGGATATGAGATACTTATGATGTTTGATGGAGAGTTTGTTTCTACCGGTGGGTTATATGTGCTGCAATTCTAGTTTGGATTGATGAGAAAGTTGACCTGACTGTCACGAGGATGAATGCAAACTTAGCAAATGATTTAAGATATTTTATGGTTTGTGTTGCATGAGCTTATGAAGGATTTTGTTGAATTTTAGTGCTGGATTATGGCAGTAATAGAGTATGGATATTATAAGTTATCAAATGTTTTGTTCTATGGTTTTGAGACAATTGGGGATGTCTACCATCGGTGATTTGATTGCATGGTTATGTGTTGTATTGGTTTCGGTATGAGGCATACTTGTGGATCGGTTATGTCTTGCAGAGGGTGAGATGAAGGATGACTCGAGTAAGGAAATTTCTAGATACGGTTAACATTACACTTTATGGGTATATGGAAATCATTGGATTATTTGAATTGTTATTCGTGAAGGATGTAATGCACACAGAGTAGGAATTTACTTGGTTGCGTTAAGGTAGGATTACCTCTTTAGGTGTTCTCGTGCTAATGGGCACAGGTCGTACTACCAAATCCTTGGGATTTTTGTATAAAAGTTCAGTAATTTCATCATTATTTTCTCAGTATATCTCATTTGAATTGAATTATTGTTAATTGTCTTACCTAGCGTTTGTCTTAGGTGCCGACACGACTCGTTGGATTTTGGGTCGTGACACAGCCGTAGAAATCGCGAAGAATGCCACCAAAATCACCTCAAACGGAGCTCTAAAACTCAAGATATGCTTAAAATAGTAAATAAACGCACCATTTGGAGTTTTGTACCAAATATTATGGCCGATATACTACAGGCTAGCTGAGAAGAGATTGGGAAGGGTTAATGGATGTTTGTTCATCGCGATCGCGGCAAAATGGCCACGATCACATAGGGTAAAAATATCCTAGAAAATTTTGTAATCACGATCGCCAGGATGGTGACAGCGATCGCGAAGGAAACCTCTAGAACATTGTATAAAGTATTTTATTTCAAAGGACTTGGTCATTTGATCATATTTTGAGCTATGGAGCTTAGATTTGGGCTATTTTGGAGGAGATTTTCACCACATGGATTGGGGTTTTCTACTCGGTTTTGATTATATTTCATGAATATTTCTTCAATCCAGAATGGCAGCTGTAATTCTCATATTTGCGAACCATGTTTTGCACCTGCGGGGTCTCAGATGCACACCAAACTTCACATTTGCGAAGCATCAGCACAAGCTTTCTTCTCCGTCGCTAAAATGGGCATAACTCCCACATACGATGTCTAACTTCGACGATTCATTTTACTATGGCTCCGTAATTACGATACGGATCAAATGATACAATCAAAACATAATTTAGAGCACATTTGGTTAATATGGTACCATTTGGATTATGAATTTTAAAGGGAAATTGAGGATTTTTGTCTAAACTATCCTTAAGTGAATGTTTGAGGTTTGAACATCGATTCAGAGTCGAATTTGACTGAAATTACTATGGTTAGACTCATAATTAAATGGGTTGTCGGATTTTATGTGTTTTTCCGAGTTCCGAGATACAAGCCCAGGTTTGACATTTTGGTTGACTTTGAGTAAATGTATAAAGAGTCGACCTTCTCATTTGAGATTGTTTCCTTAGGCATTATTTGATGTATTTGTGTTGCTTTTGGCTAGTTTAGAGCCGTTTGAAGGTTGATTCACATGGGATGGTATTTATAGAGTATTGTTTGGCTTGATTGGTATTTGATTTGGCTTGTTCGAGGTAAGTAGCATATCTAAACTTTGATTTGAGTCTATTTCACACAAAGAACTATGTTATAAAGATGTATTGAGGTGACACACATGCTAGGTGACAAGCGTGTGGTCGTGCACCGGGAACATCATGATTCTAGTTGACTATTAGACTATGACCGAACTTGTTTTGTTGTTATATCTTGTTACATCAATGTTCTCCCTACTTGTTTAATTATATGAGTTAGGAATCATGTTAGAAATCATGTTTAGGCTATGCGCTTATTCGGTTGAGACCTAATAAAAGCTATTTCTATTGTTTTGAAATATTTGCTCAAACTGTAATTATAAACTCCGTCATGATTCTTCATTTGCACATCATATCACGGTCTCCGCTCATCAGTCATTATTACATCACATGTTATCATTGTTTGAGATGAGTGGTACAAGATAGTGAGCCTTTGAGACTTGAGAGATTGACGACTGAGCTGGGCCTGAGAGCCTAGTTGTAAGATTGGGCTGCATACCGCACGAGTGATATCTATGGGATCTGGCTGTATGTCGCAGAAGCTATTTTGGGATCGGGCTGCATGCCGCAGCAGGCCATATTAGCTTTATATTAGTGCTTGGGCAAGATCTGCCCATCCGGAGTCTGACATACTAGCAGTGAGCGCGGGTACCGTACGGTGCTAAGTGATTATGTGTGATGAGTGAGAGTTTGAGGCAAGCAAATTGAGTACTATGAAAGTGTCAGTATCTGGGATTATTACCATGAAATCATTCATTTGACATTCATACTATACGATATTGTGACATTCATAACTTGACATGTATATTGACATGCATGCATAGAGATGTACATTTCTCATGCTTTCAGATAATGAAATATCCTATCTGTTGTTGAAACGAATTGGGAAAAATCATAGTTTTCTGATATACTCATGTTTTGGTGAATTCGGTAAAAGATTTTGGCTTTACTATTATACCTGAAATGCATGCCTATTTTTCTGGAATTGTGAACAAGCGGAGAATAATATCTTTGAGTTACTACTTGTACTGCTTTTATTATATTGTTACGAGTTGTTCTTGGCTATTGGTGTTGGACTCTGATCGTTTATCCGAACTCATCACTACTTTCAATCTACGTTTAGGGTTATTACTTATTGAGTACATGGGGTCGATTGTACTCATACTATACTTCTACACCTTGCATGCAGATCTTGCAGCTGATGTTGCTGTGTATGGCAGAAGTTGGCATTGAAGATGTACCTGCGTTCCAGTTATAGCTGCCTATTATCCTTGGTAGTTTTTGATTTATAAATCTGCTTATGTATATTTCAAATATATGATGTATTTATTCCATACTAGCTTCGTTAAATCTATGTCTTAGAAACTCATGATTAGTAGTACCAAATCTTTGGAATTTTCGAATTGGATTGTTGTTAATTGGCTTACCTAGCCGGTTTGGTTAGATGCCATCACAACTAATTAGATTTTGGGTCGTGACACCGCCAATGATAAGCGAGAAGAACTCTGCCAACATCACCTCAAACGGTGCTCTAGAACTCAAGATATGCTCAAAATACTAAATAAACACACCATTTGGAGGTATGTACCAAACGTTATAACTGATAAAGTACAGGCTGCCTCAGAAGAGATTGGGAATGGTTAATGGAAGTCTGTTAATCGTGATCGCGGGGAAAATGCCGCGATCACATAGGGCAAAAATGTTCTGGAAATTTTGTTATCGCGATCGCGAGGCTGGTGACAGCGATCACGAAGTGTTCCTCTGGAATAGTGTATAAAGTACTATATTTTGAAGGTGTTGGTCATTTGGTCATATTTTGAGCTATGTTGCTCAGATTTGGGTGATTTTCAAAGAGATTTTCATCATATGGACTGGGATAAGTATTTTCTACTCGGTTTTGGTTTATATTTCATGAATCTATTTTCGTTCGGGTTTGGCAACTATAATTCTCACATTTGCGAATCTTGTTTTGCACCTGCGGGTTCGCAGATGCGGACCCAACTTCACATTTGCGAAGCACTAGCACCAACTTTCTTCCCTGATACTAAAATGGGTATAACTCCATCATACGATGTCCGAATTCGACGATTCTTTTTACTATTGCTCCATAATTATGATACGAATCTAATGCTTCAATAAAAACAGAATATAGAGCTCATTCGATTAATGTGGTTCCATTTATGCTTGACGAAACAACGTCGAAACATAAAATCGGAGCACAACACAACCCAAACAAATCGAAAACTCACTCGAGCCCCTCGGTACGCCGTCCGAACATACCAATAAGTCCCAAGTCCAAAAGTGACATATTTTTAAAATAGTTTTTATTTTAAAATGTTCTTAGAAAATTACTCTTGAAAATGATTTGAAAATGTTTTTTTATTTTGAAAGATAGTTTGAAAATTTTTTTTTTTTGGAAAAAGGTTTATGTATATTATAGGAGGCGATGATATATATTATTTGATATCCATGTAGACATGAGAACAGGAGCTGCTTGGTTGCGACTACGGTGATCAACTGTGTTGCTGTCCAAAGGCTATAGGCTCGTCACGTTCTCATCTTTCTTTTTTTCCCGATAAATTATCATCATCCTCTCGTTATTTCGGGCCCATTCCGGAGGGTCAATCGTAGGGTCGTGGCCTTAATAACTCGTAAATTATTTTCATCGGCCTTAGTGTAATATCTCTTCCAAATCAGTACACCAACGTAGTACTTTATTCCATCATCAGAGAATCCAAACCAAACGATATAATCAACCTCGAGTATCCTTAACACCTGGGAACGACAAAACGTTGTCCAACTTAACCAAAGTTTCCCAAGTCATAATATTTCCACAACAGTCATTCAATGCAACAAAGCAATAGGAAAAAGTCGAGAAAGACAATACAGCAAGGAGGGGGTAAAAAGAATGAGACACTGCTACTCATGGCTATTAGCATCAAGTACGTGCCACCAAAACCAACAATATTAACACAGAGAAATAGAAAAACTCAGCATTATAGAATGATGATAGTAAGCCATCAAAATTATTCAATTTTAGTCCGATAACTATTCCTGGAGGCTAGCATTTCTAGCCAAAACGTGCATCAAAGAGGTCACCGGAAAATGTAAGTCCAGCAAGTCCAAAGATGATACTCTCTCAAAATCGTGGCCTCGAAACTTTTACGAAGAGACAATAACGAATACACAGGACTCGTCGGCGATGAACTCCGGCGTAGTCGGAAAATAATAGGAAAAAAAAAGAAACCGACGTTTGACGCCAGATCTGGGTGGATCTGTGACCTCGGTGATGAAATACAACATCGGCGATGTATGTTCATCGTATACACACAACTATGGACAAATCAAGTACATCAACAATCTGAAAAATATCTCATCATGCCCAAAATAATGTATCATCAATCTAAACATTATCTCTAGCAAGGATTATTATGCTCATGTAGTTATTCAATCGAGTAACACATAGAACAAGTAGAACACACAACCAAACAAGGCATAAAGTAATCTAGAATCTACCCCGAGCATGAATAATTTTGGCACATTCACATACGCTCATCACCTTGAATATACATCACCCCCGAAAACCAACAACCCACTTCTTCGCTAACGCGACCAACACCTTAGCGAACGTGAAGGCCAAATCCTCCCTAGCCAGCTCCTCCTCGACACCAACACGAGCTCTCCCTGCCAACTCGAAGAACAACCATACCCAACACTCTGCGATCGCGACCCTCTTTCCATGATCATGAAGAACAATCAGCCCAGCCACCTCCGTTCTCCGCAATCACGAGCCTCTGCTACGCGATCGCGAAGCACTGCTGCACACTAGCAACTCAGTTGCTACAAACTCAACCAAAACGGTCTGAAACCACCCCGAATCACATACGAGCACCCCGCGACCCATTTAATTATTCCAACAGGCCCATATACTACCTACAAAATTGTCTCAAGGATCAAATTATCAAAAACAACAGTATAAACAAGGATCGAAGATCAAATTCATCTCTTAACTTCCAAACATTCTAACTTTGCCGAATGCGTAGGAATCACACTTAGACATTCCAGATTACAATCATACTTTGCACATAAGTTCATATCAACCATTAGGACCTATCCAAGGTATCAAATCCGCAATAAAAGCTCATTATCTCAAAAGTCAACTACCGGTCAAACTTAAGAACTTTTCAATACTTCAAATTGCCAACTTTCGACAAATAGAGTAAAAATCTTCTAGGAATATCCATAACCAAATCAAATCATACTCCCAAGTCCAATATTACCAGACGAACCTATTAAAACCCCGATTCCTAGGCCTTTTTCTTAAAAGTCCAATCTTGGACAACTTTTTTAATTTAAAGCTTCCATCCTAGGAATTAGTCTTCCAACCCAATTTCGAATCTCTTGGAATCCAACTATACATGCAAGACATAATACATTATATGAAGTACTCAAGGTCTCAAACAACCGAGTGGAATGCTAAATCTCAAAAGGACTACCCGAGTTGTTACATCCGCCCCCACTTAAACATACGTTCATCCTCGAACATGCATGTTGATACTCAATTTTACCCTCATGATTCTCCACTTAGCCTTTGTGGGTTGTTATATTTTTATAACGTATTGTTAAATTATTATTATAGAGGCTTTGTATAAATAGTTTTCATTTATGTCAAAGATATTTTTAATGTATTCTAGCATCTTATAACTAATAAATAATTCACTTTTGTTTCAAATCATTTATGAGTGACTGATTGTCCAAATATTTACTCACATATCTAACCTTGCATTTGGGGATAATTATCTCTTAAAACTATGATATTTGATATGTGTTGGGGGTGACACCCACGCTAGGTTTTGGGCATGTGTACGTGCACCAAGGTATTCATAATCCGGGTAGTTCTTAGGCTACTATGTGCCTTGTTTTTCTAATATGCTTATTTAATATTATATTATTTACCTTTGTATGACTATGTGTGTTATTATTCATGCTCTAAATCATGTCTAAGCTCTTTATTTTTTGAGACATGTTAGGGCTACGTCGCCATGTTCAGCAATTTGCCTTAGCCGTAGTTATATTATTCAGTCATGATAGTTATATTCATGTGTTATATCTCTGTCTCTGTAAACTTTTGATATGATGTCTCAATTGTTATTGGTGTCCTTATACGTGATACGTGTTATATTCTGTGCGTCCCAAGGTTATATATAATGAATATGAGACTTTTTAATCACAATTTAAATGAGTTTAACATCTTAATATGACTATATATGATGTTTAGATATAAAATATCAAGTTTGCAAAAAATCGGAATTAAGTAGCAGAAAAACTGACTAAGAATTTGTCTTTAATAAAGATTTTTGAACAATAATTTTTATATGTTGTACGAGATCTTTTTCGGACATATTATATACCAAATTGAAGGTTTTGAAATTTGGTTTTCAGTACTCTTTACCGTTCATTCATACGACATCTGGGTAAAAAGATATAAGCATCTGAAGAAGGGTCAATGCTAGGGTGCCAAGCTAACACCTCTTTGACTTTTCAAAAGTTGATATATATGCCTTATGTTGTGTCTTTCTTCATTTTTCCTGATACCACGACTAAATAAGACCTATAAACTTACCCTTAAGCTTTCTACAAGGGTTTCAAAAAGGATGAACATCTCGGGTACGAAATCAAGAAGCGATAACATTAGAACGATCCCTACGACGTAAGTATCATTGTACCGACTCTTTTTTTCTCTATAGATTGAGTTTTGGAAGGTACTTCATAGTTAAGCAAATTCCTACTTGTTGTATTTAAGTTTTTAATTCTCAAGGAAGGTTGATAAATTAGTTTTCTAATAGTTAGAATACACGGGACGGTGATCGAAAGTCGTGAGTTTGAATTATTCTACTTGTAGTGGACAATTTTTTAGTCCACTCATGTTGGCCTCTTGTGCTGCTGATCTATGGAGTTTGGAAGGATAGCGGGTGTGCAGAAATGCCACCATTGGTAAGATAGTGGACTGGTCGCTCGTCATTGCAATTTCAAGCTAATTGATAACTTATCAATTGGATGTGTTATGGTATATCTGGGGTTTTTGTTATATTAAAGGTTTTGAATTATAGTTAGGTTATTTTTGAGTTGCTGATTATATTGTGTTGTTGTCTCGGCTATAATAGGCTTGAAGAAGCAGCAAAATCAAGGTAAATGCTGCCCGTTTTGTTACCGATTAAGTTACTTCCGTTATATAAATGAGAGTCATTCAAAGCTTGACAAAATTTTCATTGTCATTGTTGTAGATTAAGGTGCAGTAAGGTGAGTTTAGCATTGTTATTGGACAGATTTCTATAAGGTATGCTAAGGCTATCCCTTCTCTCCTTTTGGCATGATCCATATAATACAACGAAACGAGCAAACACGCAACTTTCACAAATGACTATATTCTTAGAAGTACTAGGGTACCTTTGTTCTTGATTCTATATATGTCCTATTGTTATATCATCTGTTCATGGGTCTCAGAAAATAGGTAAGATAATAAAGTTTATTTCGTGATATATACTGAAAGCATACTGATCTTATGGCATCCCTAAAGATCTTATTAACTTACTTCTAATGTATTGCATTCATTTATACATGTACATTGACCCATGAACAGATGGCATTATATACGCATAGATTATATGTATATGGAATATGGGGAAAGGTTATGGCGTTATATCCGCACCACCACCTGATCAGTTGGTATGCATTGATGATTTCACCCACTGAGGCTGAGATGATGTGATGGGATGCTCTCAGAGGCGTGATAATATTATGTACGAATGTACTGATGTATGATATGACATTTATATGCATATGCATGACATTATAAATGTTTCATGATTCCCAGAGCTATTCAGGCTTACAGGTTGAGTACTTTACTCCATGGTTCTTTCATGTCTTTTATATACTGATTTTAATGCCTTACATACTTGGTACATTATTCATACCGATTCCCCTATTGCATGTGGGCTTGCATTTCATGCCCGTAGGTGCAGGTAGAAAGGTTGACAGTCCCCCTTCTTAGGATCCTTGCTCAGCGAAAGTTGGTGTGCTCTATTTGATCTGGAGCTGCTATTGGGTTTTGGTACGATATTTTTGTATATATATATATATGGGTATGACAGAGCCCAGTATCATCCTTTATACAGTTGTACACTCTATTAGAGTTATGTACATAGTCATGTATAGTTGGACAGTATGTGGTCTTGTCGGCTTTGATTTTTATATATAGTTGTCCACAGCAGCCTTGTCTTCTCGCCTTACTTCCGAGGCATATATGTATATACATGTCTTTTGGGCATGTTTCCTCACATATGTTATTCACATGATTTAGTAGTTTATTGACAGATTTTATGCATTACATACCTATATTTCATGTTTATATCTTAGATATGTGCTTAGGGGTATTCGACATGTAGGACTCGGGCAATCATCATGGCCTATCAGTTTGGGTCATGATAATACAAGTTTGAGCTAAATATGTGGTACATTGTGATACTCCGTATTCTATAATTGCATTATGTTTCTATGAGATGTGAGCCATTGAGACTTGAGCGGAATGTTGACTGATATGGGCCATAGAGCCGTGTTGTGAGTTATGTTGGATCGAGTTGCATGCCGTAATAGATTGATATTGGATCATATTGCATGCCGCAACAGGCTATATTGACTTTTAATTGGTGCTTGGGAAGGATCCGCCCCTCCGGAGTACGACATGCCATCAGTGAGTGTAGGCACAGTGATATATACATGTGCTTTGGTGCGAGGCATTGATGCCAGACACTCGTACATTGTTGAGTGATTGTGTATGTGCTGAAGTGGGGTATTTGAGCCAGACACCTTGAGTGTGCTGAGAGTGAGTGTACTTGATGATATCACTGTGAAATCATTAACTTGACATGTATAATTGACATGTGGGCATAGAGACATATCTTCCTCATGCTAGACGGCAATATGACATTTGATGATTTGACATGTAGGCATTGACATTTATTTTCCTCATGCTAGATGGGAATATGGCATTTGATGAATTGATGTGTAGGCATAGAGATATATTTTTCTCGTGTTAACTGGTAAACAAAAATTCTTATATGATGTTAGGAAATTGGAAAAACACAGTTCTTTTGATAAACTCATGTTTAGTTGATTTTTCAGTGGTAAGAGTTGGACTTTGACTATTATACTTGAAAAACATGTCTACTTTCCCATAACTGTGAACGAACTGAGCATAATATCGCTCGAGTTATATACCTTTACTATCCTCATTATATTATTACGAGTTGTTATTGGACATTTGTGTTGGACTCTGACCATCTTCCGAGCTCGCCACTACTTTCGACCTGAGGTTAGGTTTTTTTACCTATTGAGTACATGGGGTCAGTTGTACTCCAACTATATTTCTGCACCTTGTGTGCAGAACTTAGAGGTGATGTTGTTGTGCACGGTGGGAGCCAGCATTAAAAACGTGCCTACTTTCTAGATATAGTTGCCACTTGTCCTTGGTAGCTTTAGATTTATATATGTTTATGTACATTCCAAACAGAGGTTGTATTTATACCAGCTTTGTAAATCAAATCTTTGTGACTCATGATTTGTAAAACCAGTTCTTGGGCAATCCATAAAATTTTAGCTGTTTCACTTCTCGAATATTATCATTATTATTAGTCTATGTTGGTTGTTATTGGCTTACCTAGTGGTTTAGGTTAGGTTCCATCATGACTAGGAAGATTTTGGGTCGTGACAAGTTGGTATCAGAGCTATAGGCTCTACTAGTCATGAGCAAATGTCCAGTAGAGTCTTGCGAATTGGTATGATGACCTCCAAGCCTATCTTCCAGAGGCCACAGGGCATGTAGGAAAATTTTCCATCTTTATTTCCTTATCGTGCGACATTGATTCAGCTTGAAGCGTATCTGTTTGAATTCCTTTCACTAAATCATATGTTATGTTGAGCGCTCGGTTTCAGCTTTGCATTGTCTGCTTATTTTGTCATGGATGAAGTGTGAGATGTGTTCTCTATGTTTTGGTGATGGGCCAGTCTGGAGGAATAGAGGACGGGTTCAGACGACAGCTTGGGCTTGGTGGTTTCAGTTGTGTGAGTATGTGCTTTTTGACTTATATTTCTGGTAGTGTCCCTAAGAGTGGGACTGATGGCTCAGTGAGTGATTGGATAGATATATGACCGAGGTCTGTGCTTAGATGGTTTAGATGTGACGAGGAGTGTTGGTTTGGGGCATAAAGGACTATGGATGCTTAATTTCTCTCTTGATGTGTGGTACAATCTCGAGTTATGAGTGCGGGTTATGAGTCTGTTTAGGGATCTTTCATGTTGTTCATTTGTAGAATGAAGTTGATTTTAATGTGTTGTTGACGAGTTTAGATTCAGGAGGATTAAGTGATTGCATTATGGATGTGACCATGATAGGGCATAAAGAGATTCCAGCATGAGGCTAAGTAGGTGTGTTATATCATGCCGATATTCAGAGGTTGTGCATTCCCTATGATTTTTCTATGAGGAGTTTTCTTTCTACCAGTGGGTTATATGTGTTTCAATCTAAGTTTGGATCGCTTGGGGAAGTTGGCTTGACTACCCCGATGATGAATGTGTGTTTAGCAGATGGCTTGAGGTGTTTTATCATTAGTGCTACATGAGTACATGAAGGATTTGGCTGGATTACAATGTGGTATTATGGAAGTTATAGAGTAAGGGTATTGTGGGTTATCTGATATATGTTATATGCCTTTGAGCCTAGTGGGGGAGTCTTCTATCGATGATCAGATTGTATTGTTATGTGTTGTATTGGTTTTAGTCCGAGGCATATTTGAGGATCAGTTATGACTTGCATATGTTGGTTTTAAGGATGACTTGAGCAAGGGAATTTCTGGATGCATGATGTGTTACACTTAATGGATATATGGTAATCCTGGAGCGGTACATTTTTTTTATTTGTTGTGGATGTGATGTGCCAGGAGAAGGGATTCACTAGGTTGAGTTGAAATTGGGTTACTTCTTTAGGTATTTTTGTGTTAATGGAGCACAGGTTGTTCGGCTCGTATTGGCGATAAACTGGAGTTTAGAGAATAGTGGATGACTCTCGAGAAGGTTCTAATGTGTTCAAGATTCAAATGTGGTATTTGAGGAAATTTTGAATTTTTAAAAGGCTGGTATATGATATTTTCATGGATGGTGTTGGGATTTGAGGTATTCTTGTATAATTTAGAGAGATTAAGAAACTACTTTTGATTCACATAAGGTATCTTCAGAGTGGATATCTCAGATATGGTATTTTGGGTGCTTGATAGAGAATATTGTGGCTTATGGGATGTAGGGCAACGCAATTTCTTGCTAGGATCTCTTGTGGTGAGTTTGGTTAAGGATCGTAATGTTCTGGAAAGGATAAGTGTTAACTTGAAGGAAATTCAGAAAGAACTCTAAGAAATAGGACAGCATGGTTGTTGGTTGGATCAGCATAATAATGGATATGATCGGTGATTTTGGTTCTTATCATATGGTGTGGCTTTACGAATGCTTTGTGGCAATACTCTTGGGTTGGTCGACCTACATGACTTGGTTGAGCTAGAGAGAGATTCAGTTCTGAAGGCTTGGTCTTGTGCTAATGGGTTTCGAAAAGGTCTAGATGATTTCTACCACTTCTAGAGAGAGATGTCTTCGACCGGCATGAAGAGTATGTTGCGTGTATGATTTTCTCTTGGATGGATGTCAAGTGAATTGTTTTTGGCTGACGGAATGGGTATCCAATTTATGATTCAGGGTTGATAATGGGGTTCTCGTATTTTCTTATGATGGATGCGGTGCGACGTATGGCATTGAGATTTGCATGTACAAATTTGTGATTCAGTTTCGAGGGGATGATCATGACTTTTCGAAGGCATAGACTGTTTCAGATGTTTGTAAGTATGCTGGGACTATCTAGTATCACCTACGAATGGTGCGCATATCAAAAGGCACACTATGTTTTGACTTGCGGATACTTGACTGGTACTACCGTAATCACGTGTTTGCTCGACTATTGATATTCAGATTTTACTATATGCCATGGAAGAATTATGGAAGTATTTACTATGAGATGATTGAGCATGACAGATGTGTCAGTCATTTAGGTGGCCGAGTTAGGATCAAATGTGGATATTTTTGTATTCTTGTGATTTGGACACTGAGTGTGTCAGAGGTGAACTATTCCTTGGTTGTGGACTATGAATATATGGCCCGAGTTAGACAACTGATGGTATGTGTTATGATAAGATTTTAGAGGACATTTGGGAAGGTTATCTACTTATTTAGGAAGGATCAAAATTGATTTGAAGGCTACTAGTAGTCCTAATGAGAATGTGTATTCTATATCGGGTTGACTTTATTTACTCAGCACCGCAATTGTTGATGGGCATGCCAGTGGCTAGAGTTGATCTTATTCGTGTTCTGACATGTTACATGTAATACTCTTCTATGCTACAATGAGTTGTGAGACTGTTGACTATTTACACACATGATTTTGTTCTATTGGGACGTTGCAGTGGAATTCGAGAGAGAGTTCTTGGAGTGTTTAATTGTTGATTGTGACTTGCTTAAGGTCTTCCCATTTTTGTAATATTGTGCTATCCATTTCTCCATGGTTATGGGCATGCACTTTCATTGTCGATATGCATATAGTTGTTGTTCGTGAGCATCATGGCTCAAGGTACCCCATATGGACCTGTGTTTGGATTGGGTCACACATCAGAGTGAGCTATGTTGGGATATGATCTTTCGTGCTTATTCCGTGTGTTTTATTTCGTCTCTGTGAGATGGGTGAATAGCATTGCATTTTGTGGTGGTGTATGTTGAGCTTGCGCGATAGTTCTAGCATTTGATTTTCTTTCCATTATAGGGAGCATTTGAGTTGTTGCTTATTTGCTGCACGGATTGCATGGTATGTGGCTTTAGGTATTGCTGATGTGGCATATCAGTCGAGCAGCTTGTATTGGATGAGATAATATTTTTGGACCTGAAATTAGTACTATCGGATTTGGATAAGGTATGTGTGGAAGAATAAAATCAGAAGTCATCTTATAATTTGGCAATGGTTCTTATCGGGTGAGGAAGCTCCATGACTTATTGATCTAATGAGTGGTTATGAGTTTCTACTTTTTTCTTTGATCATCGGCCGTATACGAAAGTTTAAAAGAAGGTTTAATTAGATATGAGGTTTATTATCGATACCGGATTTGTTATTAAGTAGCTATTGTGGTCGTAAGTTATTGCTATGAGTATCTCAGTTATGTAAGATATCATGTGATTATATAATGGATTATGTTTATGGCTTGATACAACTTGTTCAGGTTTATATAGTGTATAGATGCGAGAATCGGGGTCTCATGATGAATTTCGGATGTTAGGGCTTGGGTGATAACGTTGTGGACTAAGGTTGAAGTATGGATTTTTAGTTAGATTGTGTAGTCGAACTTATATGAATTGTGGTGATGGACCTATTTCAAATCCCCAAACTAAATTCCGAACCTGATAGCCACAAAGTCAACCTACGGCCGAACTTAGGGAAATTTCTAAACCTCAAATTGCCAACTTTCAGCAAATCAAAGTCAAAATAATCTAGGGACATCAGAATTCAATTTTCGGCATACGCTCAAATCCAAAATCATGATACAAACCTATCAGATCCATCAAAACACCGTACTGGGTTATTTTCACCAAAGTCAAACTTCGGTCAACATTTTCAACTTAGGTTTCTAAACCAAGAACCAAAGGGTCCAAATCAACCTGAAACCTTTCCGGAACAAAACTAACATACCTCTCAAGTCATAAAGCCACAAATACATATGCGTGAATCATAAATAGGGGAAATGAGGCTCAAGTACAAAAAATATCAGGTCAGATCATTACATTTTTTCCCTCTAAAAATAAATGTCCATCCTCGAACGTGCATAGAGACATACCTGAAGTTCCAAAAAGGTGATAACAACTTTGCATATTGTTCGCGCTCTCGCAGGTCACCTCTTCGACTGGATGACCCCTCTACTGAAACTTCACTGAAGCTATGTTCTTTGACCTCAACTTTCTGTCCTGGGTATCCAAGATAGACACCGGCTCCTCAACATAAGTCAAATCCTTGTCCAATTGGACTGAGCTAAAATATAATACATGGGATGGATCACCATAATACTTCCGGAGCATGGAAACATGGAATACCGCATGATCTGCCGATAAGCTGGGTGGAAATGAAGGTCTACATACCACCTAGGGCTCCACTTGGCCTTCTTCCCGAATCTTGTCACACCCTTAATGGGTGAAAACCCAAAGGAAAACCATCTCTCCCACCATGAATGCTACATCACAAGCCATCCAATCAGTATAAATCTTCTATCTAGAATGTGTTATACGAAGCTGATCCTGAATCAACTTAAGTTTCTTCGAGGCATCCCGAATCAAATCAGTGCCCAACAACCTATCCTCTCCCGCCTCAAACCAACCAACTAGAGATCAACATTGCCTCCCACATAAGGCCTCATAAGGAGCTATATGAATACTCAATTGATAGTTGTTGTTGTAGGCAAACGCTGCAAGCGGTAGAACTGATCCCATGAACCCCGAAAATCCATAACACATGCACGTAGCATATCCTCCAAGTTCTGAATGGTGCGCTAGGACTGCCCATCCGTCTAGGGTGAAATGTTATACTCAACTCAACCTGTGTGCCTAACTCACACTGCACAACTCTCCAGAAATGTGATGTGAATTGCTTGCTCGATCAGAGATAATGGACACCAGCACACTATGAAGGAGAACAATCCCACTGATATAGATTTGAGCCAACTTCTCTGAACAATAGGTAGTCACAACCGAAATGAAGTGTGCAGAATTGGTGAGCCTATCCACAATAAACCACACTATGTCAAATTTCTTCAAAGTCCATGGGAGCCCAACAACGAAATCCATGGTAACACGATCCCACTTCCACTCTGTAATCTCAAGTTTCTGAAGCAAACCGCCCGGCCTCTAATTCTCGTACTTCACTTGATGACAGTTCAAGCACCGAGACATAATCCACTATATATTTCTTCTTTATTCTCCACCAATAGTGCTGCCTCTAATCTTGATACATCTTAGCGGTACTAGCGAGAATAGAATACCGCGAAGTATGGGCCTCCTCAACGATTAACTCACGTAACCCATCCACATTGGCCGCACATATCCGACCCTGGATCCGCAACTCCCCATCATCTCCAATGGAAACCTCCTTGGCATCGTTGTGTTGCATGTTTTCCTTAAGGACATGCAAATGGGAGCCGTTATAGTGACATGCTCTGATACGCTCATACAAAGAAGATCGAGCGACAATGCAAGAAAGAACCCGGCTAGGCTCCGAAACATACAGTCTCACAAACTGATTGGCCAAAGCATGAATATTCATGGCTAGTGGCCTCTTAGGTGCCAATAACTATGCCAAACTGCCCATACTCTCAGCCTTCTTATACAAAGCATCAGCCATCACATTGGCCTTCCTAGAATGATACAAAATAGTGATATCTCAACAATTCTAACCATCTCCACTACCCTAAATCAAGGTCCTTATTCTTTACTAGATGCTGGAGACTTCGGTGTTTGATACAGACATCACATGGTACACCGTACAGATAGTGCCTCCAAATCTTCAATGCATGAACAATAGCTACCAATTCTAAATCGTGCACCGGGTAATTCTCCTCATGAACCATCAACTATCGAGACACGTAGGAAGTCACCCCGTCGTCTTGCATCAACACCGCTCGAAGCCCAATACGCGATGCATCACAACACACGGTGTACGACCCAAACCCATAGGCAACACCAACACTAGGAAGTCAATGTAGCCTTGAGCTGCTGAAAGCTCACCTCACACTCATCGGACCATCTAAAATGAGTAGCCTTCTGGGTCAATCTAGTCAAAGTTGCAGTAAAAGATGAGAAACCCTATACGTAACGATGATAATATTTGTCCAAACAAAAGAAACTCCAAATCTCAGTAGGTGAAGACAGTCTAGGCAAACTCTGAACTGCCTTAATCTTCTTCGGATCTACCTTGATCCCCTCACTAGACACCACATGACCCAAAACGCCACTGAATCTAGCCTAAACTCACACTTGGAGAATTTAACATATAACTTCTTCTCTCTCAAGGTCTGGAGCACGATCCTCAAGTGTTGCTCATGATCCGCCCGACTGCGAGAATACACCAAGATGTCATCAATAAACACGATGAAGAATGAATCAAGATATGGCTAGAATACACTATTCATAGAGTGCATAAAGGTTGCTGGGGTGTTGGTCAACCCAAATGACATCATACAAAATTCGTAGTGACCATACCGATTCCTGAAAGCAGTCTTTAGCATATCTGTATCCCGAATCTTTAGCTGATGATACACTAACCTTAAATCAACCTTTGAGAACACTATGGCACCCATAAGCTGGTCAAATAAGTCATCAACTCGCGGTAATGGGTACCTATTCTTCACTTTAACCTTGTTCAGTCGCCTATAATTAATACACATCCGCGTACTACTATCATTGTTCTTCACAAACAGAACCAAAGTACCCCAAGGTGAAACACTCGGCTGAACGAAAACCTTATCACGCAATTCCTGAAGCTGTTCCTTTAGCTCCTACAACTCTACTGGTGCCATACGATATGGTGGAATTGAAATCGGTTGAGTGCCTGATACCAAGTCAATACCAAAATCAATATCCCTATCAGCCGGCATGCCCGATGGGTCTGATGGGAACACATCTAGGAAATCTCTCACTACCAGAACTAACTCAACGGTACAAGTTCTAGCACTGACGTCCCTTCTAAAGGCTAGATATGCTTCACACCCCTTCTCGACCATCAGTTGTGTCTTATGAATGGACACAACTATGCTAGAAATATAATCCAATGTACATCTCTGCTCCAACCACGGCAAACCTGGCATTGCTAATGTCACGATCTTAGAGTGACAGTATAGAATAGTGTGATAGGGAAACAACCAGTCCATGCCTAAAATCACGTCAAAGTCTACCATACCGAGTAGCAATAGGTCAACTCTAGTCTCATAACCACCAATAGTGATTAAACATGACCGATAAACACGGTCTATAAAAATAGAGTCTCTGACAGCCATGGACACATATATAGGAGAAGTCAAAGAATTACGAGATATATCCAAATATGGTGCAAAGTAAGATGACACATATGAATAAGTAGAAGACAGATCAAATAAGACTAAGGCATCCCTATGACAGACCGAAACAATAACCGTGATACTAGAAAAAGTATAGAAATGAGCCTCGATTCCCCCTCTAGGGCGACCCCTACTAGCCTAACCTCCACCCTTAGCTGGCGGTGTAGGTGGAGCAGCAACTGGAGCAACAACCATGGCTTATGAACCCTGTGGACCCTGTGGAGTCAGTTGATCCTGTGTATTCTGTGGATGTGTAGCCCTCCTAAGTCTGGGACACTCCCTCACCATATGTATGGTAACACCACACTTGAAACAAGCTCTCGGTGGGCGTGGCTACTTAAATTGACTTTACCCTGGTGGACTAGACTTACCGTTGAAGGCACCCTATGCAGGAGGTACACTGGAAAGTTGTTGAGAATAATGGGCAACCTGAGTCCTCTGAATAGTCGGAGCATTGCTAGTAGCTGTAAGTGATGAATGAACTGGCCGGCTCACATAGCATCCGCCATGACAAGCTACGACCGGTGAACGGGCACCACTATATCCTTCAGAATCTCGAGGCCTCTTGGCCTCCCTGTTCTCCCTCTCTCAGCCACGCATACCCTCCAACCTCCATGCAATCTCTACAACATGATGAAATGGAGTATCCGTCTCCACCTCTCGAGTAATGCTGAATCTAAAACCCTAACTAAGCCCCTCGATGAATCTGTGGACTAGTTCTCTAACTGTAGAAACCAAGTCATGTGCATGTTGGGACAACTCACTGAATTTGATGGCATACTCTGATATTGACATAGTCCTCTTACGCATCATCTAAAACTATAGGCGCCATGCATCTTGAAGGGTATGGGGAACAAACTCCCTCAAAAACATCTTTAAAAACTGACCCCAAGTGAGTGGGGCTGCATTAGCTGGCCTACACTCATAATCCTGACACCACCTATACGCTGCTCCTGGCAGCTGAAATGTAGTAAAATCAACTCTACTCATCTCCACAATACCCATGGTGTGGAGAATAATGTGGCACTTCTATAGAAAACCCTTCACATCCTCGGTAGTTGTGCCCCTAAAATTAGGAGGATTATACTTCTTGAACCTCTTAAGTCTTCTTTTCTCCTCATTCGATTCATCTTTTCTAACATCAAGCTGAACCGGAATAACGAGTTGTGCTGGCATGACACCTAGAACCTAATCAATGTGGACCCGCTGCTCTATAGTACGGTCTGTGGGATTCTAAGCTCCTTCCCCAATCTGAGATGTAGGTGAAGCAACCGGGATCAATCCCGCCTGGGCTAGAGTGCCGAACATGCTCAAGAAGTGTGCTAGGGTCTCCTGAAGTCCGGGTGTAACAACATGCACCTCGGGTGCCTGTCGCCCAGCTGGAGCTACTGGTGGCTCCTCAGTCGTTGCTCGGGTAGGTGCTTTGGCTGCAACACGTGTTCCTACTAGGCCTCTACCCTGGCCCCGACCTCTCGCAACTCTAGTAGGGGGAGCGGGTGTTTGATCATCTAATCAGAGCAGTGTGTTTCCTCACCATCTGTGAGAGAATATAAAGACAAAGGCTCAAATTTCGAAATCAATAAATTTGTACGATAAGGAATCAAAGAATTGGACTAATAGTTCTATAGCCTCTCGAAGATAAGTACAGACGTCCATGTACCGATTCGTAAGACTCTACTAAACTTGCTTATGAGTCATAATACAATTGAAACTTGCGCTCTGATATAAGCTTGTCACGACCCCAATTTCCTACCTTAGAATGTCGTGATGGTACCAAGTCTCTAAGACTAGGTAAGCTTATTATACTTTAATAATTTGCAGGAATAACACCTTCAATATAAAATTAAAGTGTTAAACTATCATAAATAAACCTCAATAGTATAACTATCAAATAACTCCCAAAACCCGATGGAACTGAGTCTTAAGCTCTACAGAGAATGTACTAATAATCTCTAAATACAACTCTGCTTGGAATGCATATAAACAATAGTAAATAAACAAAAGAAGGTGATCCGAGGCATGCGAGCATCGGGCAGGTAAACCTTGAAGTCTCGGTAATAAGTTGTCAATCACTGGCGTTCGACACCAGGAAATGTACCTAGATTTGCACAATCATATGCAGAAGCATAGCATGAGTACACTACAACGGTACCCAGTAAGTATCAAGCCTAACCTCGGTAGACTAGTGACGAGGCTAGGTCACGACACCTATTGGACAAAGAAGAACTAAACAGTGTTTAATATAATCTGATGATAGAGGATAACGAAATAGATGACAAGAGAACAGTACGATGATATAAGACAAACAACAAAAATCAGAGTAAATAAAGGACAACACAAAGTAATCATATGATAAGAACAATATGTGATCATGTACCGTGGAAATACAAATAAAAACAAATGAGAGAAAACTAATAATCGTTCAAATCAAAAAGTGTATTCACGTATAATGCACAATAAGAATCGTAACCGAGGCACCACATCTCATTTTTCTTCACATTTCACAAATCATAGTCATAATCTTCCTTGTATCACTCCGTGAGGCTTGCGTTTAATTTTTAAACAGTTTTTCCGAAATAGCTACAAGCGTTTTATCCCCATTATCTCACCGCATGGCTTCAAGTAATTCCCTTACTAGCAACACGCGTATAAATCCCACCTTATCTCACCACATGCATTCCAATACACACCCTTATACCACCGAGAGCATATCAATAACTCAACACAATAATTAACTCGCACCACATGTGCCCACATGTCACCACATTTTCAAAAACAACAATAACAATGTTACCACAACACATAGCCCACCGCTGAACCACAATGTGGATGAGAATCTCAATAATAACAAAAATGAATAAGAAACAACTCCACGAGGAAATATATCTTGATAAATAAAAACTTTAATCTCAATCCAATTTTCACAACTACAACTTCAATAACTCATAAAATAAGGTATTTCCATGTAATAGCAACTTTCACTGCAAATGCATAACATAAGCTTCACTATGAAAAATATGGCATGGAATAGAAACTAAGTCTAATGTGGGAGAACAACTGAACAATAGAAAGAATAGCATGTAACATCAACTACAAAAAGTGCATATAATAGTAACTTTGACAATGGGAATCTAGAACATATAATAATAACTTCAAATAAAGCATGTTAGAATAAATTTGATAACAAAATATATAACAATGAATAATAACTTCAATTAAGTGTTTAAAGCTAACCTAAGAGTCTAAACCGGTCCAATAACAAATATAAACCCATATAAATATTCCTCACCCCGTGTACACGTCTTTTACATATTTCAATTAGTACAATTAACACAACTCTTAGGGGTAGTTCCCCAACACAATGTAAGACAAGATAATTACCTCAACTAGGCAAATCAACACTCACAAATAGTTTTTCCCTTAAATTCCACCTCTACACAACTCAAATTTAACCAAAACAACTTATTAACACAACTAATTATGATTAATAAAGCCTCGCAATTGCGGCCCTGACAGAACTAATGGCAAAATCGCAAATGCGACTAACTTGTCGCAAATGCGAGACTACACAGCACAGGTGCTACTTCACAATTGTGATCTAGGCATCACAAATGCAACAGCTGAGACCCCTACTAAGATTGCAATTGTGATGCTGGTGTTTGCAATTGTGACACCCGAGGCATCAACACACCAGCAGACTTGTTCCGGCTCAAAACTATTCTGAAACAGGTTTGAAACTCACCCGAGCCGTCAGAGATCCAAATCAAAGACCCACACAAGTCTAAATATATCTTACAAACTTGCTTGGGCGCTCTAAAAACCAAAACACATCTAGAACTACTAATTGGACATCAAAGCACATGAATTCAAAAGAAAACTCAATAACCTCTAAAATTACAACCAAGCATCTGAATCCTATCAAACCAACTTTTAAGTATACCAAATTATGGAGAGAAGATCCAAATAGCAAAAAAGACCTATTCGAAGTCCCAAAACTAAATTCATAACCTAATTGTCACAAAGTCAGCCTATGGTCGAACTTAGGAAATCTTTTAAACATCAAATTGCAAACATTTGGCAAAACA
>AWOL01S0043725.1:0-27973 GCA_000715115.1 Nicotiana otophora
GAGATCTTGTAAATGGCCTTGGAGCTTCCAAAACTCTATCCTTGTCCTTGATGCTATCACCTATTTTGCACAAGCACCCCTCCTTCACTAGAATTTGCACAAGTGGATTTGGACTTGGATTTGAAAAACTAGACTCGAGGGGTTATGGGTAGTCACGATCTACCCCTTGACTCGGGTTTTTACTAGGCGGGCTCAGGGTTGACTTTTATTGACTTTTTGGGAAAGGTGTAAAAATCTTAACTTTATTAATTGAAATTGGTTTCTCTTGCATTGTTTGATATTATTAATTCACTTTGGATAGATTTAAGCCTGTAAGAGGTAAATTTTAATGGAAAAAGTGTTTATTTTAGACTATTGAATTGGCCTAATTGAGGTAAGTATCTTGCCTAACTTTGTGTGGGGGAATTACCTAATTAAATTATTTGAACTTTGTGAAAAGACGTGTACATGATATGATGAGTGTGTGCACAAGCTTATATGTTGTAATTGAACAGATTAGACCATTGGGCTATTAATATGTCTTGAATTGAAGTTGTTGTTATATGAATCACGTTTTGTTGTTGATTCACTCCCCGTACCCTTATGTTATTGTTGTTATTCTTGTACTTATTGTTGTTGAGGTGTGCGCTATGTATTGTGTGATATTGGTATTATTGTTGGGGCGATGTTGTGGCATATATGCACGTGGTGTGTGGTTAATCGTTGGGTTGATTGAGATGCGCATGCGGCGACATAAGGATGGTGTTTATATTGATGCGCATGCGGCGAGATAAGGGGGCTTATACGCGTGGTGCAAGTAAGGGGAAATACTTCATTGTGATACACACGCGGTGATATAATGGGGCTTATGCGCATGAATCTATTTTAGGAAAATGTTTTAAAAATATGAAGCTCACGCAGTGTCATAAGGATGATTTATGATTTTGATATGTGGCACATCAGAGTGGCTCTTGTTGATATGCTTGTGTTGGAACAGTTTATAACTTCTTGTACGTGTCATGCATTTTATGTGATTTGTTGCGTTGTTTCAAATGTGCTAATCTAGTCTCTGTTATTACTTGATGATTTAGTTTCCAAGATGGATTTACCTACATAGAGTTATGATCAGCTTTCCTAGTTTTAGAGACTAGGTGCCATCACGATCCTTAAGGTGGGATTTTGGGTAGTGACAAAAATTGGCGAGGAGACCTCTGGAAAACTTGATGTAATTAAATGGACTGTTACACAAATGCCCTACTTGTATATAGTAATTACCCAATCATGTCCTAAATCTCAAATTACGCGACTATACTCCAGACCTTCAAATAACTGATGTCTGCTTCATCGCTTATTCGAACTCACACAATTCTTAAATATAAATCATGCAATAGTAATTAACATTTATGTGGATGTTTTGGGTTTTCTGTCATGATCCAAAATCCAACTAGGCAGTGATGGAACCTATCCCAACCCCTAGGTAAGACCAACTATATAAGTCACTACTATGATAAGAAACCAAGAGAGATAATGAAAAAAATAGCCAAAAGATTCTAATACAACTATACCAGGACTGGTAGTACAAGTCACGAGCGACTACGAATAAGAGTACAACTTCAATTTGTGGAAACATGTCATGCCCTAATTCGGGGAGAGCGACCGACGCTCAACCAAGATACCCCGGTTAATCAAGCCTACTAGAAGCCTTCTACCCAACCTTGCCCATTAACAATATAAGAATTAGTACAAGTGATAGACATGAGGAGAGTCAAGTGTTCCACAATCTTTTTCCATTACTAAAGGATATTCATTTATGATTTCCAAAATATTACAATTTATAGATAGGATGGAAAACATGTTTGCCAAATATAAACACTTACTAGTTTAATTCCCAACATGCCCTACTTGATGTAATTAAATGGATTGTTACACAAATGCCCTACTTGTATAAAGTAATTACCCAATCATGTCCTAAATCTCAAATTACGCGACTATACTCTCAGACCTTCAAATTACTGATGTCTGCTTCATCGCTCATTCGAACACACATAATTCTTAAATATAAATCATGCAATAGTAATTATATTTATGTGGATGTTTTGGGTTTTCTGTCACGATCCAAAATCCCACTAGGCAGTGATGGCACCTACCCCAACCCCTAGGTAAGACCAACTATATAAGTCACTACTATGATAAGAAACCAAGAGAGATAATAAATAAAATAGCCAAAAGATTCTAATACAACTAAACTAGGACCGGTAGTACAAGTCACGAGCGACTATGAATAAGAGTACAACTTCAATTTGTGGAAAACTGTTACGCTCTGACCTCAGGGAGAGCGACCGACGCTCAACCAAGATTCCCCGGTTAATCAAGCCTAATAGATGCCTTCTACCCAACCTTGCTCATTAACAATATAAGAATCAGTACAAGTGATAGACATGAGAAGAGTCAAGTGTTCGACAATCTTTTTCCATTACTAAAGGATATTTATTTATGATTTCTAAAATATTACAAGTTTATAGATATGATGGAAAACATGTTTGCCAAATATCAACACATACTAGTTTAATTCTCAACATCAAATACCACTTACAGCCTGTCTACGGAGCCTCTAAGTACAACAGAAGAGTAGTATGGAAGTGTCGGCGACAAGTCCCCGAGTATACCTCAAAACATAAAGTACCACGTCAAATGACATGAAGCCCGGAACATAGTAGGGCTCGTCAAAATCTGCTGAATAGAGAGTAACTGCTAACGAGGATCAAAACCACCCTCTGACGAACCACCTGCATGCATTGAAGATGCAGCGCCCCCGGTAAAAGGGACGTTAGTACATGTGGAATAGTATTAGTGTATAAAGCTAAATATCCTCTTTCAAAAAAGAATTCCAATATAAGAAAAGGGAAAAAAGCATAGGAGCACCAAATCACAATCAATAATATCCAAATGCCCAGTTACAACATAACAATTTTCAAAATAAGAAATAATATATATTTTTGGTTGGGAGATTATTAGCACCGATATACCACCGTATTTTTAGCACGGAGTTCGATTACGCCCGATCGGCTAGGCCATCTCCCCACGGACAATGTGGTTTGACATGTGATGTGAAAAAAAATGTTACCAAGAGTATTACCACCATGTGTGCTACATGGCGTTCCATCACCACCCGACCGGCTAGGTCATCTCCCTACATATGCCGTGTGAGTCGAAATTAAATCTAGGGCTATCAAAAATCACATCCCTATTAAGGGGAATAATCACAATCACATCAATATTTCAATCTCATCCCAAACAAGGTGAATAATCACCCCTACACCGACACGTGTAGTTTCGGGTATGGGCCTTATGACCCACCCTTCCTCGGTTTGCTAGTGATACTCCCAAAAATATTTTTGGTTTGCACACAAGGGAAACAAAAGCACAAATATATTTTATATTCACCTCATTATCTTTCACACTATATATAGCCTCGTTAGTACCTTCAACAATTCACAACATCATTATAATTTCATTGGCTCTCTTGGCCATACTTATGATTCCTCCTCCCAAGGCACGGTGGCCGTATCTTATATTCCTCACTATAATTTATTTACTTTCAAGGATAGTCACCATAAACATCAACATATAGAATGTTCCAGAAATTACAACCTTAAGTTCATTAGTAATGAAGACTTTAAACACAGTAGATGTCTTTCCAAGAAATGGAGTAAAATGGTTGGCAATCGAAGCACAAGTTAAAACCATAAACGAGTAACATGTCATTTAATCTCGAAATACTTTTCCCCAAAAGGGCAATAGACAATATCATGAATATATAAGAGCTAAAAACACGTTGGGAATACTTACAAAGCATAGCATTAGTTGAAACAACCATATTTGGGCACAAGTATAACTTTCATTATTGGCACGGTGGCCACGCTTTACATTTCTAACCTCCTTCTTTCACTTTCAAGCATCCTTGTAGATTATCAACAACAAGGCATTTCAATTCAATACTTTAGGTACACATATAAGCAATTTGATTTTTAGACGCATGGAGTATTCTTTCCAAGTTAAGCATAATGGACTTTCATTTGAAACACGACTCAAAGCCATAATATTTTAATACACATATCATTCTTAATACACATTTTTAATACATAATTCTCGATACTTGCTTACTAGGGACAATCGAATTTATTGCGAACAACTCGGAACATGGAAACAAGAAAATTGGGTCAACAATTCTTGAAACTTATGAGAACATCATGGAATTCATTTCTAAAAGAGTAGTTTAGCTAACATACCTTGCTTGAGCTTTCCTTAAGTTACTATAATGCCCCAACACGTCTAGCAATAACAATCTATAGGAAGATAGCGAATGTTGGATAATAAATATAAGGATTAACATGGTGTAATTCTCTTAGAAATTCTGTCAAATACCTAGTATGCAAAATAGACTATAAAGCTCTACAATGATAATCCCTTCCTCCCTCAACCAATTTCAACAAGAACTACCCCAAATGGTTCACTAACCCCACATACTACAACGTATTGTCACATGCATGGCCTATTTCCAACCCCAAAATATATATGAACTCGTAACCTTTTTGCATGAAAGCTTAGGAGTAGGACTTACCCGGATAGATGATAATCTAGTGATTGACTTTTCTTGTTTCTTGAAGGTTGGTGCAAGATTGGATGATTAGAATGCTTGGTTTTCTCCTTCTCTCTCTAAAATGCTCTTACCTCTCTCTAAAATCATTAGATAATCGCCCCAAAATAAGCCCCAAAGGCTATTTATCAAAATGGGGCGGATTATAAAATAGGGAAAATGGACCCTCCGAACTCAGGTCTGTGGTCGCAGAATAGACCGCATAATAGATATGCAGTCCGCAAAATGGACCGCGAAAGTGATGCCCAAAACTGGGATGGTCTGGATAGGTCTACGACCATTCTACTGTCCGCAGACCACTTATGCGGCCGCAGAATAAATATGCAACCGCAGAATGGGCCGCAAAACGACCTTCAAAATTCAACAACTTTCTGCTCAACTCCGCGATGATTATGCGGCTCGCGAAATGGTTCTGCGATCGTGAAACAGATGAATTTTACGAGGCCTTACATCCTCCCCCACTTAGGATCATTCGTCCTCGAATGAGGATTAGAGTCCGCCCAGAATACTCAACATAGTTCATCTCCTCCTTTCACACATCGATGGGTAACCCTCAAATTAGGCAGACGAGGCCTACCTGCAAGTTGACAATACTAATTAAGGCCGATGAGGCCATATTCTGAATCATCTAAAAATAACGTCTGTCTCATCTGAGGGGTAAACATACCCAAACGCTCATATACATAATTGTGCAGGCCGACGAGGCCTCCTTGAATGTATACTGATATACATAATATACAGAACTCATCTACAAGCCTCTAGAGATAACTGAATTGTATCATGGTCAGGATAGGGCCTCGACCTACCCATCAAACTTGTATATGAAATGGACTCCAAGGTCTAGACCTGGTAACTCCGAGGAAGTGGAGCTTACCAACCAAGCTGATGTTTGACTCCGTCTACTGGAAGGTCTATCCAGTTGTCTAGCAAGACCTGCAGGCATAAAATGTAGTGTCCCCAACAAAAGGGACATCAATACGAAATAATATACCAAGTATGTAAGGCAACAAAATAACTGGAAGCTGACACTGCACCGATAATATAATAACTGAATGTACCTAAGAGTCCAAGATAATCTGAAGATATGCTTACCTGCTGATACTGACTCAACTCTCTCAATATATTATGTAAAATAGTTGTCCGGCCCTATAAGGCTCGGTACGTGCAACTATTATATCGTAGTAGGCTCGCTCATAGGCGCTCGGCAATTCTAGGCTCTGTATCTCATCCATTATGGGCTTTCTCATAGGCGCTCGACTACATTAGGCTCAATATATAACTTACCATCTGATCTGTGGTTGCCTAGTAGGGGCCTGCCCACCGATTATAGATCGATGGTGTTGAAAATACTGCAATACTGTATATATATATATATATAGAGAGAGAGAGAGAGAGAGAGAGAGACCCTGTCACGGCCCAAACTCGGGGAGCGCGACCGGCGGTCAACCGAGTGAACCCGACCGAGCAAGCCTGTTAGATTTTCTTCTACCCAAATTCATCCATGAATAAAGAGGAGATTCACTCCCTTAATCAAACACTGAAAAGATTTCATTAACAACTCTCATTTCATTTCCATTAGTAGCTTCATTCATAATTTCCAAAATATTACAAGTTTATAGATATAATGAAAAATATGTTTGCCAAATACCAACATTTCTAGTTCAATCCCCCACATCAAACACCACCCATAACCTGTCTATATAGCCTCTAAGTACAATAGAAGAGTAGTATGGAAGTGCCGACAACAAGTCCCCGACTATACCTCAAAACACAATGTATAACTCGAATGACATCAGGCTCGGAATAGAGTAAGGCTCACCAAAACCTGCTGAATAGAGAGTGATTTCTAACGAGGACCAAAGATGCCCGCTGATGAACCACCTGTATCTATTAAAGATGCAGCGCCCCCGACAAAAAGGGACATTAGTATATATGGAATAGTACTGGTATGTAAAGCTAACTGTCATATTTCAAAATAGAATGCCAATGTAAGAAAGGGAAAACCATGGAAACAACAATCAACAATCAATGATATTCAAATGCCAAGTTAAAACATAATAATTTCCAAAATATGAAGATAACATTGTGAAGTGATAATCAAAATATGATGATAATATTATTTTTGGTTGGGAGATCTTTAGCACCGATATACCATTGTTCACAATACCATCGTTTAAAATACCAATACCACAATACTTTTAGCACGGAGTCCGATCACGACTCGATCGGCTAGGCCATCTCTTCTGAGACATCAACCACAATCATAATTTCAATTACAATTTCCAGCACAATCACCACTATGTGTGCGGCATGGCGTCCGATCACAAACTGATTGGCTAGGCCATTTCACCACAATGTCGTGTGGATCGACATCATCATTTTCTATCAATCATCTCATCCCAGTTAAGGGGAATAATTTTATCACATCAATCTCATCCCAAATAAGGGGAATGATCACAATCCACTCCTACACCGGCACATGTAGTATCGGGGTCAGGTTATTTCAACCTACCCTTCCTCGGTGACTATCGATACTCTCAAAAACATTTTTGATTTACATACAAAGGAAAAAACAATACAAATGCATTTACCTTATAAACTTTCACACCATGTATAGCCTCATTGACATTTTCATCCACTTATAGCATCATTATTTCATTGGCTCTCTTGGCCATACATATGATTCTTCCACACTTTCATTTCTTTCCTTTCATGGATCATCATCCTAAATATCAACATATATAATATTCCTGAAATCACAAGTAGTTCATTGAAAATGAAGAATTTAAGAAATTCCAAGAAATAGAGTAAAATGATTAGCAATCGACGCACAAGTTAAAATCATAAATGAGTAACACATCATTTATTCTTGAAATACTTTTCCCCAAAAATAGTAATACACAATTTCAATTCATGAATACATAACAATGCAAAACACATCAAAAATACTTACAAAGCATAACATTAGTTAAAACAGTCACATATGGGCATCACTTGAGTACATAAGCTTTTAGGCAATTGTATTTTCGAAATAATTTTGGAACAGTTGAATCAAAGCTCATTTCATAATCTTTCTCACATCATTTTATTTCATTGGCACCACTAGCCATAAGTATAATTTTCATTCTTGGCACAGTGGCCACAATTCATATCACCAACTCACTTCTTTCACTTTCGAGCATCTTTATACATTATCAACAACAAGGCATTTTCAATCAAGACTTTAGGTACACATATGAGTAATTAAGATTCTTAAGCACATCAAGTTTTTCTCCCACAATTTGGCATCATAACCTTCATTTGAAACACTACTCAAGGCCATAACATTTTAATACACATATCATTCTTGAACACATTCCCGAAGGATAACATAATGAGATAGGAACACTCGGAACACATTTTGAATACATACTTCTTGACACTTTGCTTACTCGTGACAATCGAATTTTTAGGGAACAACTCGAAACATGAGAATAAGGAACTTGAGCCAACCATACTTGAAACTTACAGGAACATCATGGAATTCAATTCTAACAGAGTAGTTTAGCCAACATACCTTGATATGAGCTATCCTTAAATTACTACAACGTTACGAAAATTCTAGCAATCCCAATATATTTTGAGACATAACAAAAGTGAACACAAATTAGGAAGATATTCACGGTTTCAGCTTATTTGAGCATTTTATCAAACACTAGGTGTGCAAATTTGACTACAAGGTTCTTCTACAAAATTTCCTTCATTCCACAACCCAATATTTACTTATTTGAGATCAACAATCTTCCCACAAACTTTATTGGTACATGAATATATAAATAATACTCTTACATCCAAGAATCATACTCTCAATCAACCATTTTCTATCCAAATTCGAAATTGAAAACTAGGGTATAGAACCTTACCTCTTAGATGAAGAACTTGTGAGGTTTCTTGTTGAATTTCAAGGCTTGAGCAAGATTGGATGATTAGAATGTTAGGTTTACTCCTTATCTCTCTAAAACCATCAGATAATCGCACAAAAATAAGCAACAAAAGCTATTTATCAAAATGGGGTCGGGTTATAAAAATCTGAAAATGGACCCTCCGAACTCAGGTTTGCGGTCGCAAAATGGACCGCACAATGGGTATGCGGTCCGCACAATGGACCAAACAATGGATGCCCAGAACTGGGCTGCACTGGTCAGGTCTGCGACCATTCTGCGGTCTGCATAATGATTTTGCGATCGCAGAATTGGCCGCAAAATCACTTTCTGCCAACCTTTGGTAATTTGGTCATAACCTCTTGTAGGAGTGTCCAAATGACGAACGGTTTGATGCGTTGGAAACTACACTCAAAGGTATTTAATTTAATATGTATATAACCTCCTAAGTCGTTATAATTTGGTAGCAGCATGCGTTTGAAGTAGGCTCTTGTGCGAATTGAGACATCCTTTCTACTTAATGTATCCAACTTGTTTCACACAAATTCTTGCCACTCACAAAACTCCTTAGTATGTTCCAACATACCTTAAACATATATTTTCATTTCAAAATAATATGGTTCTATCCCATGGGTCTCCTTTAATACTCGAACATGTTATTCCTAAATACCGTTGGCACACTTTAAAATCTTAAATCATTAAGAAATTTTTAACGGGGCCTTACAGACCCTCTGCTATCTTGACTGGTAGAAGATAATATTTAACTGAATATAAAGTCCCGATAAGGGAGAATAGGATAACTTATGATACTAGGTTAATGTACATAAATTCAGGAATACGAACTTCTCATTATGTCTCGTTATCAAACACATGTAGTTTCGAGATCATGCCAAAATAAAGGACATGTTTAGCCTTAACATACCTTATCACAATCCGTCCAATAACCACGTTGAACTCGCCTCGTTGCACCTTAATCTATAACAATGATAATAATACTATCATTAAGTTACGGAAGGTACAACTATCGCACCACGAACGACAAGGTTATTTTATAATAAAACGGGGCAGCATATCCCCTATAATCTTTACTTCTTTCAATTCGACATAACACCAACAACAACAAGAACACAATACTAACAACATGTATACATAATTTTCCAACCTTATCTCCATTACAAAATACCACAAAACAGCCCACGCACCCTAATCACTCAATACACCAAACGACAAACATAGTAGTGTCAAACAACCTGAAAATGTAACGAAGAACGACCAGCCCCACATTCCGCTATTATGTGGTGTTTATCCACACTATTTCTCCACCAAAACTCCAAAAACATCAGCAAAACAGACAACCCAACAACAACACGAAACAACCCACAAAACAGTCCACCACAAGTTGAATAACTTGGACTCACGTCTTCCGATCACCGTCCCGTGAGTTCTTACAATTATTTAATGAATTTCTATAATTTTACAGCAGAAACAATGGATTAAAGAGGGCAGTATACTTATATTATATGGTGAATATCTCAGCTCCTATCTTAGTTCTTCAACCATAGGTTTTCCTCCTACTAGAACTTGAAAAGATGAGAAAATCATTTAGGGTTTTGTGTTGAATTTTTGGGTGAAGTTTGCAGGGGAGTATCTCTGATTTTTTTGCTATATAATGAGTGTAATATCTGAAGGAAATCAGACCTTAAAAGGGATCTTTGGCCGACCAAAGGTAGCCCCTGTTTGGACATATTTCGCCCTTTCATTTAAGCAAGTAGGTGACACACCTGCTTGTCACCTATGCAGTCTGCGCAGTCTCGTAAAATCACAAATATATCTTTACTCCGATGCTGTAGCGAGGAACGGTTTAATGCGTTAGAAACTAGACTTGTAGATATTCAATTTAGTAGGTATATCATCTTGTAATTTCAAGTATATTGTGGGAAAAGCTCTGCTACATATGACCTAATGTTCAGTACATTTATGAATGTAACTTGTGATGACCTTTGCTAACTTTTGTTCCACAACTCGCTTGACTTCAAAACGTAATATACGACTATCATACAACTACAATAACTCATAAACTAACATCATTATCATGTGAAGTACCCTAGTATCACCCTAAAAGTACATGTTATAACATTCCCAACTTGTCGACTTTCGACGAAACTTATTTTCTTCGATTCGTTTAGCTTCTAAGCCTTACAACCCTATTGGTACTTGTTATTCATGATATTATGTATTTTTAACCTCCAAGGTAACATGATTAACTTACTTTAAGTCTTTCAAAGATGATCTCATTTTTTAGCTTACTTCAATTAACTTACGACGTACTCTCACGTACAAAATTATGGGATGTAACATCATTCCCACATTTGGAACATTCGTCCTTGAATATTGTCTGATGCGCTTATCAGTCTCATAACCTATAGCTCTTACGAATACTTTAATATTGTCCTTTCCATCTAGGTAACTATTCTATGAATAAATCCAAAGGCCAGGGCATTCCCCTCTTTAGGCCTTTTTCTCACACCACGACTTATGGTCGGAATTCTTCCAATCTCGTTACTGTTGCTACCTTTTGTCATGCATCCTGTATGACTTTTTCCTTGTATGTGCGCCTATGCGACTCTGCTCTCCTTTTTCCTCTAGCTTTTAGCCAATCTCTAGGCCCTACCTTGTGAACATATATAGAACTATGAAGAGCTCTCCCTCTAGGCATCTAATGGTGTACTGAAGTGCTTTGCTTGGTTCTTTGTCGAAATTACGACTATTGCTATATCTTATTTCATGGCCTCTATTATATATGCTTTTGCCTTTACTACATCTAGGTAGGTTATATTATACCATAACACTTACTATGGTTTATTATTACTTAGGTCTGCTACCCAACTCCAAGTTACTCTCTCTTGTTGCTTATCCTATATGTATAAATCTAAGTCCTTTAATGCTTCCTCATTACTGCTCATCTTAAGAATGACTGACTTAATGTTGATATATAATCTACCACTGATAGCTTGAAACCTCTTATGTAACACATTATCACTAGGGCTCACGTCTCATCGGGGGAACATTTGAAGTGATTTGCCTGAACCACCTAGGGATAATACTATACTTCAATAATCGTATTTCATTTCATCTCAACATTGTTCATCTTATGGAGGGTATTATAATCCCGTGCAATTCATGAAATCCCTTTTCTTTTAATCATTACTCAATCAAAGGCTAAATGTCATCCTCTCATCTATCACAATTATACCGTTATTCTACTACCAGGGCAACATTTTATCTGTTCTAAATTCTCCTAGTCTTACTCCTCCGAGTTCGTTCAGGCTATACTAAGCTTTCAATAACTTATGGAAGCCATCAGCTCTCTTATTTAATGGGCTTAATCCTGAGGCCTTACCTATTCTCGTCATATTCTTACACACCTTTCCTTACCCTTACTCCTATCTACCTAACACCTTGTCGCTCTATCATACTTTAGCTTGCAACCTACATATATTTATTTATACTACTCGCAACCTTCCTTTGACTTTATAGCACCATAGATTTCCATATGTTATTCTGAAAGATCAAGCGAGACATCACGACGTATCTAACTCTTCTTTACTCTCTTAACTAGACCTCTCGGTTCCTGCAAACCATAGGCTGAGATATATACTACTGACGACACCACTATCATTTCTAGAACTGAATCATGGTGCTTCTAGCCCTTCATCTTATGTCTGGACTAGTCATAACCTTCTGCACTTGAGTATCCCGTACCTTCTTTACCTTTACCTTACTTACCTTTAAATCTCGCATCATATCTTCTATCACTTTCATAACCTTCCTTACACATAGACGGAATTCACATCCACACCTTAAAGCTCTACTATAATACTTGCACCTCATGTGCATAAACGATCCGGCGAAAGCTTCACACTGACTTCTTATAAGGCTGGTACTCTTCTAACTAGATTTATCGTAGAGCCATTATAGAATATGGATGTTGTACTATCTCTCTTGTACCTCTGATATTTAGAGTGATTCTAAAGTGTTCTGAATCATGATTTTTATAATTATCTGGGTCTAATAATAAGATTCCTGATTCACTTAGCGAATGTAATTCTTTAGTTTCTTATTCTTTCTCAGCCTTTAAGTAGGCTTAAGCTATCTTCCAATCTGCCGCTCATGGTATTAGTTATTACTCTAGCCTTTCGTGGACATTGTGCAACATCCATGTTATAATCTTCTAACAATTCAAGCCTTTGTCTGTGACATGGACTCAATTCTTTCTCTTGATTGTCAACATATATATGCTGTATGGATAATACTCCAAAATCTTAAATGTGTTCATAACGTAACTAACTCTGAGTCATAGATCGAATAATTCCTTTTGTGCCTTCTATCACGACCCAAACCGATGGGCCGCGACGGGCGCCCAGTATCTTTCTTATTACATCATCATATACATGTGACATACAGGCCTAATAGGCCAACATGATCATTTATAAACTCAAAACATAGGCCGACAAGGCCGTACAATCTTTCACATACACGACATATATCTATAAGACTCTAAGAGTACAGAAATGTCATAAAGGTCGGGACAGGGCCCCGCCATACGAATCAGTACATGTCCTACTCATACTGACCACATAAGCAACTCCGGAGCAAATGAAGCACACCAACACCTTCCGCTGAACTGATAGCCTACTTGGAGGACTCTTAACCTATCTATCAGGACCTGCTGGCATGAAACGCAGCATCCCCAGACAAAAGGAACGTCAGTACAAATAATGTACCGAGTATGTAAGGAATAAAAAAGAGTAAATAATAGATACGGAGTAAAAGACTCAATATGTAAATTTGAATAACTCTGTGAATAAATAATATTTACAATGCCATGCATATGTGTATGAATGTCATAGCATGCATATATATATATATATGCATTCATAACTTCATCAAGCCTCTAAGGGCATCCCATCATATCATCTCAGCCACTGGGGGCAAATCATCAACGTATACAAGCTGATCAGGTGGTTGTGCATATATAATGCCTTAACCTTTTCCCATATCCCATATACATATATATACATATATACGCATATATAACGCCATCTGGTCATGGGTCAATGTACATGTGTAAATGAATGCAATGCATGAGAAGTACGTCAATAAAATCTTTCGGAATGTCATAAGACCATTATGTCTTTGATTAATATCATGAAATAAACTTTATCAACTATGTATTTTTCTGAGACCCGTGAGCAGATGAAAAAATAATTGGACACATGGGGAATCAAGAACATAAGCATCTCTAGCATTTCTATGAATAGAGTCATTTATGGAAGTTGCGTATTTTGCTCATTTCATTTGTATCATTTGGATCATGCCAAAAGAAAGAAGGGATAGCCTTAACATCCCTGGAGTAGGAAAAATTCGCGTGATATTCTTGAAAAGGATTACACCGTACTTCTTTAGAACCGCAAAAACTTTCGTTGCTAAGGTACTAATAATTCTCGTAAGAAATTTTGTTGAAAACTTGCTGGATTGAGTGTAGCGTCTGGTTTGAAATGTTTGAATTAGGAAAAGTTTATAAGATTTAGATGAAGCCAAATGAAGCCATTTTAAGTCTTGCTGATTGAGTGTAGCTTCTTGGTTATTTTAGGTCCAATTAAGCCAAATGTTGCCAAATCTCTTACACGTAAGTATCATATGTATATCACTGTATATGCCACCTTTCAATTAAGATTGTTAGTCACTTTATTTGAGTGGGGGGCTGCCACATCATGCCACTTAGTCTTTATCATATATATATATATCCCTAATTAATTAGGTAATATCCCATTATCCAATAATCAACCAATTACCCACATAATTAAGAATTGTCTCAAATTACTTAAAATACTACTCACTTTTAATACACCTTATACACCTTACTATCATGACCGTGTGGTACCTTGTATGGTACTAGTCCATAAATACCAGATATTTTAGCTCCGGCCATATTTTATCCCAAATTACCACACTTCGACGAAACTCATTTCCTTCGATTCGCTTACCCTCTCTCCTTCACAAATTTATTCATCACGTGTTTGAAATAGCATAATGCTTATAATCTTAATATAACCTCATTCCCGATCTTACGTCGATTAACTTACGATAAAACTTTAACGTACGAAAAAAATACGGGATGTCATATCTCATTTCCGAGCTTTAATCAATTTACTTATGACGTACTTTTACGTACGAAAATATGGGGTGTAACACCTTCTCAGCTGTCTTTAAACGTAAGCAATTACTTTTCCTGGTCGTTCTGCCACTTGCTGCATGGATACTTGGCTTATCTTAGTGCCCACGAATACTAGAATTTCCTATAACTCATATGATCTCAAATATCACTTTTGATTTTTGTTTTTGCTTCCCATTCATTAGTCATGATAGGTGCCACTTTCTTATGGAGTGCATACAATATTGTAGTGAGACTGTGGTTACAAGATCATTTCTTCTTCAGGTCACTAAGCTTAGGTTGAAGCCTTCTTCCTTATTTCATCATCTAGTCTTTCGTTGTAGTACTTAGGGAGACCTTCAGACTCTTGTAAAGCTGCAAGCTTATTACATCATATACCCGACAAAATTTCCGATGTTCTTACTCGCATATAATTATCCTTAGTTACTTACCTCTGTGCCTTTGTGCTCGTATGTTTACTTCTGAACTAAAATTTTGAATATCTTCCAAGTGGAACTCTCTATTATTTCTGTAACACTTTTAAAGTACCTTTAATTACCCCAACTCCTATCTGAATATTTCTCAAGGATTACGATACCTTATCTACGAGACTGAATTCCCTAAGTTGGGGTTCACTATGTTTACCTTGCACGATCTGCTAATTTATCTGTATCCTCTTCTCTAGCCATAACTAGGCTCTTCCTGAATCAACTACTAACTACTTGTTAGTCCATTCTCATATCTATATTCCACGTAATCTCTCTTTAGTTATGTCCTTTGTCCTAACTTACCCCTCGTACTGGCTCCTTATGTATAATGTGTCTATTCACACTTATTTATCAAGTACATCCTGGCCGGGAACCCTTACTGCCTCTCCCCGACATCGTTCTTGCATAATTTTCTGGAGTCATAACATATCTGTGGGATCTGAATAAATGCAATCTCATTCCTTCCGCCTTTTTACCGCATTCTTCCTTTACTATTCCATAGTTACCTAAATCACATCATCTTCCCCCCTTTCGGGGAGTACTAATATTTAATGCTATGAAGAATACCTATAAATATTTTACCTTTTCATATTCGAATTCTTTCCATATTTTCAATGACCCTTACTCAACAACAACAACAACAACCCAGTATAATCCCACTAGTGGGGTCTGGGGAGGGTAGTGTGTACGCAGACCTTTCCCCTACCCTGGGATAGAGAGGCTGTTTCCAAATGACCCTCGGCATCCTTCCCTCCAAGAACTCCCCACCTTGCTCTTGGGGTGACTCGAACTCACAACCTCTTGGTTGGAAGTGGAGGGTGCTTACCATCAGAGCAACCCACCTTGTCGGCTTGCGGTAACCCTTCCGTACCAGGGATAACTGAATTTCTTATGCACAAGAGTGACACCTAGTGTAACCGACACACTTAGTCCTTAAGCTTAACTTTGCTGACAGTGCTTACTTTGGGGAAGCATCTTCCTGAATCACCTTTAAAGGTTATTCTTCTATTGTCCATTCTATTATTGCCGGAACGCGATCTTTGAAATTCTCTTGATGTTGACTATTATCAAATCTTCCGATCCCTAATTCATGTTCAATTAATCTTATTCACTAGCCCATACTGATTTTCATTACTCCGAGGTCTAAATTTTCCATCCGGTAATCACGTTGGAGTCACTAACTCATTTCTTGAAATGAGGATATGAATTTATGGCTTATAATCTTTTATTGCCTCAAGGCCTGTCACCTCTTGTCTTTTCCGTCACTTGACTATAGACTCTACCATCCTATCAAATTTGATTTACCGTTATCACCCATTTATCGCATCTTACTCGTAATGCTTCACTTACTCTCTTCTTATTCTCTTGCTAATATTCCTGTCTATCACTTTATTCTGAAAACTTCAACAAAGCATTCTTTCACTTTTAGCACCTCTTGCTCCATCTACTAGCTCTTTGGGTCGCCTAACATTCTATTTACTAGGGACGGGAGCCATTTTAAGGTAAATAATTATCCCTTCTAGGATTCCACTGCATATCTTCTGAAATTTCTGAACATTCTTGTATTCATATCTGACTGTACTATTCTAGATTGCACCACCTGGGTGTCTCACAAAGAGAACTGTTACCATGTTTGCAATAGCCTTCGGAAATGTCAGCTAAGGCTAACAATGCAACCACCATTTTGGGTTACTCTACTCCATCTGGATCTTGATATTCTTTCCTTCTCTGAAACAATATTTGTTAGCTCCCACATGGTATAACTGATATGGGTGTGGCCAGTTGCACATACCCTTGTTACTGTTGAAGGTAATTTAGAATGCTTAGATTTTGTTGCCTGAATTGTAAATATTGATAATCTTCATTACCTGGATACCTCGTACCCTTTTTCGCCTTGCTTCTTTTACCTGTTGAAACTTATACTTTTACCTTCTGATACTCCCATGGCCTACTATTCATGGGGTGTGTTTGATATTCCTATATTAGGGTCTTAAAAAGTAAATTCGCACATCTAGTATGCACGATCTGATAGGGCCTCAAACTGGGCCACGTTGTCAAGAACTTTCTCTCTATTAGTGCCCTTACCTGTTGTTGTATTAGCCCTCTGTCAAGTTGTAATCTTGCTAATTGCAAACATCTCTGTATCATTAGCAAACAAAAGTCATGTCTCAAACTCATATGACTCAGCTCTATAGCACGATTTGGATTTGAATGAAGGGTAACAGACTCCTTAATGCATTGTAGCTTCCTATTTATATAATGTTGTGCACAACACATCCATAAAAACACTCTACTAGACACGACTTATAGACTCCCTATGATAGAACTGCTCTAATACCACTGTTGTCACAACCGAACCTGGGGAGGCGTGATCGGTACCCAGTGCTATACTCGGCCCGAGCATACCACTCTGTAACTGTGAACTCTGGATGGGTAACCCTCAACCTAGGCCAACAAGGACTACCTGCGAGCTAACAATACCAATCAAGGCCAGTGAGGCCATATTCTGAATCATCTAAAAATAATATTTCTCTCAAATGAGGGGTAAACATACCCAAAAGCTCATATACGTAACTGTGCAGGCCGACGAGGCCGCCTTAAACATCTACTGATACACAAAATATACAGGACTCGTCTACAAGCCTCTAGAGATAACTGAATTGTATCATGTTCGGGATAGGGCCTCGACCTACCCATCAAACCTGCATATGAAATGGACTCCAAGTTCTAGACCTGGTAACTCCAAGGAAGTGGAGCTTACCAACCAAGCTGATATTTGACTCTGTCTATTGGGAAGGTCTATCCAGCTGTCTAGCAGGACCTGCAGGCATGAAATACAATGTCCCCAGCAAAAGGAATGTTAGTATGAAATAATGTACCGAGTACGTAAGGCAACAGAATAACTGAAAGCTGAAACTGAACTAATAATATAATATTTGAAAGTAACTGAGAGTCAAAGATAATCTGAAGATATGCTTACCTGCTGATACTGAATCAACTCTCTCAATATAGTATGTACATTAGCTGTCTTGTCCTATAAGGCTAGGTACGTGCAATTGCTCTGCCGTAGTAGGCTCGCTCATAGGCGCTCGGCCATGCTAGGCTCTGTATCTCGGCTATTCTGGTCTCGCTCATAGGAGCTCGGCCACAGTAGGCTCCGTAAATAAACTACCATCTGATCAAAGGTTGCCAAATAGGGGCCTGCCCATCGATTATAGATCGATGGTGGTGAAAATATAATAATAATGTGTATATATATATATATATATATATATATATATATATATATATAAAATATACCCTCTGTTCTCTTGACTGGAAGAAGACAATACTTAACTGAATATAAAGTCCCGATAAAAGATAAGTTATGATACTAGGATAATGTACATAAATTCAGGAATACAAACTTCTCATTATGTCTCGTTATCAAACACATGTAGTTACGTGGTCATGCCAAAATGAAGGAATCCCCTATAATCGTTACTTCCTGCCAATTTGGCATAACACCAACAACAACAAGAAAACAACAATTAAAACATGTATACATAATTTTCCAACCTTACCTCCATTACAAAATATTACAAAACAGTCTACACACCCTAATCGCTCAATACATAAGACGACAACCATATTAGTGTCAAAAAACCTGAACATGAAACGAAGAATGACCAACCCCCCATTCCTCCATTATGTGGTGTTGTTCCACACCATTTCCTCCAAAACTCCATAAAATAGCAGCAAAACAGACAATCCAACAACAACACAAAACAGCCCACAAAACGGTCCACTACGAGTTACATAACTCGAACTCACGACTTCCGATCATCGTCCCGTGAGTTTTTACAATTATTGAACAAATTTCTCTACTTTTACAGCAAAAAAAATGGATAAAAGAGGGGAAGTATACTTACATTATTTGGTGAATATCTCATCTCCTATCTTGGCTCTTCAACCCTTAGGTTTTCCTCCATCAAGAACTTGAAAAGAAGAGAAAATCATTTAAGGTTTTGTGTTAACTTTTTGGGAGAAGTTTGTAGGGGATTATCTCTGATGTTTTTGCTCTATAATGAGTGTAATATCTGTAGGAAATAAGACCTTAAAAGGGCTCTTTGGCCGACTCAAGGTAGCCCTTGTTTGGACATAATTCGCCCTTTCATTTAAGCAAGAAGGTAACACACCTACTTATCATCTATGCAGTCTGCACAGTCTCGCAAAATAACAAATATATCTTTACTCTTATGTTGTAGCGAGGAGCGGTTTAATGCGTTAGAAACTAGACTCGTAGATCTTCAATTTGGTAGGTGGATCAGCTCGTAATTCTAAGTATATTGGTAGAAATGCTCAGCTACATTTGACCGAATGTTCAGCACATTTATGAATGTAACTTGTGATGACCTTTGCCAACTTTTGTTCCACAACTCGCTTGACTTCAAAATGTAATACACGACTATCATACAACTACAATAACTCATAAAATAACCTCCTTATCATGTTAAGAACCCTAATCTCACCTCAAAAGTACATGTTATAACATTCCCAACTTGTCGACTTTCGACGAAACTTATTTTCTTTGATTCGTTTAGCTTCTAAGCCTTCCAACCCTCTTGGTACTTGTTATTCACGATCTTATATATTTGTATCCTCCAAGGTAATATGATTAACTTACTTAATGTACTTTCAAAGATGATCTCATTTATGAGCTTATGTCAATTGACTTACGACGTACTCTCACATACGAAAACATAGGGTGTAACAAGTACCAATCAAGTAGAAGGAATGCCAGTAACAGTAACAACAAAGTTGAAAGTACACGAATAGCAATAATAAACAAGGCCGAAGCATACAAAAAAACGTAACAGACAAGGTAGGTGATCCAGAAGTAATGTTAACAATTAAGGCAAAAGAATGTAGATTCCAATAGCTACAAAGGTAGAAGGTTTAGATAAAACCACAACAAACGAGAACAATGCATGGATGCAAGTATAACAAGCAAGAAGGAAATCATGATTGTAACAATAGCGAACAACTATAAGGCATGGAGAGAACGATAACAAATAAGGTAGAAGGAAAAGGTGTGACAACCACAAGCGACATAGAAAACATAGGTGCAACAGTAACAACTCAAGATAAAGGCATAAACATATACGTAAGGAAATATATCATAATGTAATGCATGTATCTTGTTCTCGCCTACACGGAAACACCCTTCGTGCCATGAACAATAACATTTGCACGACATTACCCTTCGTGCTTTTACTCTCTTCATCGCATGACAATATAAAAGAATGGCACGACATCACCTTTCGTGCTTTTACTCTCGTCCTCACATGATAATGTAAATGCCATTACGACATTATCCTTTGTGCATAGTAATGTATATGAAATGGTACGACATCACTCTTCGTTCTTTACACTCCTCCTCATATGTTAATGTACAAAAATGCATGGCATCACCCTCCGTGCTTTACACTTTTCCTCACCAAGAAAATATACATCAATAACAAGCAAGGCAGGAAGCATGGATAACATCAAGAAGAGTGGTTAAGAAAATACACCGCATGAACGAGAATAGCAACGCTTGCACAAATAAATAATTCAATAAACTTCAAGAACCCAATTGTTCAAGTATCTCAACAAAACTCAAACATGATCTTCCACACAAGCATGGGACCCAAGTATCGCAAGAATAACAGACATAGTAATGTATTCGTGATTTAGGTATAGTTACGATCAAATTTTGCAAATCCACGGTTTCACAAAGAGTCCATCATATTTAGTCAAATTGTAATAGGCTGAAGCATGGTCTCTAGCATTGAAACTCGTACTCATGTTATCAAGTAAAACCTAAGACAAAAAGAATCACAAAGTTCATCAAGGTACAAAGGATCATTTAATTTCCCCTCCCAAGCATGGAAACCCTGGCACATGCATCTATGCTCGTCACCTCGCATATACATCACCCCCATATGTAGCAAACAATATCATTTTTTTAGGAAACCTTCCCTCAATTAAGCTAGGAAAGTCACTTACCTCATTCCGAAAAAATTTCCACAATCCAAATCTTCCTGATAAATAATCCTCAAAATGATCAAAACCTATTAAATTATCATCTAACGAAGTCAAATAATGCTAAAGGAAATATCCCTAATTAATAAAGGTTCAATCTTGGCAAAAAACCCAAAAGTCAACAAAAGGTTAACCTGGGCCCACATAGTCGAAATGCGAGATTTGGACCAAATATCAATTACCTATTCACCCCGAGCTCGAATATATAATTTGTTTCGAAATCCGACCTCAATTTAGGGTCTAAGTCTCAATTTTAGACAATCCCTAAATTCTACCCAAAACCCCCTATTTCCACTTTGAAATTCATAGATCTGATGCTAAAATTAATGAAAACGTAGTTGAAATTGATTGAAAACTAGTTAAAGATGCTTACCAATGATTTGGGAAGAAATTCCTCTTCACAAATTGCATCTATAGTGTTTAGGGTTGAATAATGATGTAAAATGAGCTAAGTGTCAATTTTCCAACTTCTACCCAGTTGCAGATATCGCAATTGCTAACTCTTGTTCGCAGTAATTGCAGCGTTCGCAAATGCGATCCACTAATCTCATTTGTGATCTGTTTTACATACATGAAATTATAGCAAATGCGACAAAGTCTCGAATTTGTGACCCAGCCCTTGTGCGCAAATGCGAGCAAAGCTTCGCAAATGCGAAGCTGCTCAAAATGATCCAGTGTCACAAATGTGGTCCCCCACCTGTCTGTATTTGCTATGCTTTCTTCGCAAATGCGAAAAGCCATCCCCAGCCCAGTCTCGCAAATGCGATTAATATCTCGCAAAAGTGATTCTTGAATTTGCGACAAAACCTCGCAAATGCGAGATCTATAGGTCCAACACACCAGCTTCCTTTCAACACTAAAATCCTTACGTAACACATCTAAAACTCAACCGAGCCCCTCAGGCTCCAAACCGAACATGTACACAAGTGTAATATCATCATACAAACTTGCTCGCTACCTCAAGTCATCAAAATAACATCTAAATTCACAAACCGATCATCAAAACTTAAGATTTTTGAGTTTAAAACCAAGTTTTTAAATTTTTCACATAATGCGCTGAAATATGCTCGGGTCACCCGGGAACCCAACCATACATTCGTACAAGTCCAAAAGCAGCATACTTACCTACCGAAATAGTCAAAACATCGATTCGAGGTTGTTTTACCAAAATCATTAACAATGTTCAACTCTAGCCTCATTATAAGTTACAAATTCATATTTTCTTCAAAATTTCACGTATAAGTTTCTGAAATAAATGCCACAGACCATGCACACAAGTCATATATCATCAAATGAATCTATGAGGGGTTTCTGAACACGGAAAAGAAGCTAGTACTCAAAACGAACGGTCGGGTTGTTACATTCTCCCCACTTAAATAGACGTTCATCCTCGAACAAGCCAATAGTTTTTCCAAACCTATCAAATAGATGAATAAATGCATCATGCTCATACCCAAGAGTGATTCCGCGCCATCACAGTCCAAAAAAGTCCATGAACACGACCCTGACTGGAGATTCTTCCTTCGACCTTAGCTGACAGGCTGTGGAACCAAATTCCAACATCCGAAATTCCCTATAAGATACGATTCTTGTACATATACAATGTATCAATCTCAAGAATCTTCACCAAGCCTTCAATACTCTGCCAAGATTAAACCACATGATGTACCCATAACTCGTGTACTCAGAGCAGTAACCTTCCGACCATAATAGCTGCTCATTACCACACCCGGTACTGGTAATGTACTTCTTATCAAATAAAACCTCGTTCTAAAACTTCGCAACACTGATAATGATAAAAGAACATGTAGAAACTCACAACCATCCTTGAAATTAACAAGTTGTGGAGTTCTCTCACTCGACTAGGACCATTGCCAAATTCTATGTGAAAATATGGTATTATTCTTCCAAATATTCCTTATCCTAATACGATAGTGTAACTCCAAGTCCAGAAAGCTCGTATCACCTAATACAAGTAGCTCAACCGACAAGGCACACCAAAAGCTACACGGAACCTCACATAACGCGACCTATACACCAAACAAGCAATAACTCAAATATATCCAAAAATGGAAAAAATGTAAGGTACGAGGACTATCTAACAAGTACAACTGATATAACAACAAAAGCATGATTTTATGAACTCATCCCAGAAAGGGAAAACAAAAAATACAAAATAATCACAAGGAAGTGTATCTCACATAACTCTGTTGCGGCGCACAATTCGATCCCAAACATATCAATCCACATAGGGATACCCATCGAGTCATAATGCTCGTGCTCACTAAGCACATGTGTTTCAACATCAAGCAAGATAGAGTGCACAAATATAACTGTAGGGAAATGAATAAGCATAATACAATATAGAAAAAGGCAAGAACAGCTAAGGTGCAATAGGCAAATCAACATCACGAGAGCGATCTCGCTAAAATATCGCCACAAGGCCTAAACAAGGTTACAACATGTGTGTGAATAATCAAGTAGCCTCACAACCCATCATAGAATAAGAAAGAAACACATAACATAGACCAGTGCACGGATAACATCCATTCTACTAGATGATATACCTACGGTACCAATTGTGTAAGAGTAAGCAAACTCAATCTAATATAGAATACATATTTTCATTAGGCTTACAAATAGCCCCCAAACCAATTCCGATAATCCCCAATCAAGTAAATAACCTTTCAAACACCCATAGCAACCTATCCATAACACATACCATCAGTTATACAATTCTCAACATTTCTTCACAGTTTGCAATCAAGGAATAATCCACCTACGAGGACACCCAGTCTCTAAACCTCATGAATACTGGAATCTCCATACCCGATCCCAGCTCCACTACTCAAATTACTGATACATCACTCATACACCATCATCTTATGGAAAATGTTCACATTGATCTTCTACGCCATGTAGCAAAACCTGAAACTTAGCAGCCCAAAACCAGACGATCACCGTAACGCTAGTCAAGCATCTGCAAGTCAAAACACAATGCGCTTCCAAAAATGCACACCTTTCTCAGGCGACATCAACTAGTGCCAACATTCTTTTAAACATCTCAAATCGTCCATACCTTCTAGAAATCATGACCTTCCCTTTAAAATTAAATTGCAACCTTGTACTCGCAACTTTCAATCCCACACGGCGTACCGCAACTATCATGCTAACTCGTGAAAATACAAAAATCTCATAATTAACTCCAGATCACAAGTAGGATGAACACCTCATCAATCGAGAACCTTTCATTTAACTCAATCCGGGAGGACATCACCATATGCAACACACATTCTATACCCGTAGATGTAAGGCCACGTAAAATTTTCACAAAGGAAATTAAGGTTTCGTGGTGCCGAACTGGGCTCAGACTTTTTGGGTTGAACAATGTGCTGAGGAGTTAAAGGAAATTTTTGGCAGAAGAAGGCATTTCTGCGTACATTATGCGGCTGCAGAATCACTCTGTGGGCCGCAGAATGGCTGCAGAGTGAGACAGGACTTGGCAGGTTTGGGTGCCATTCTACGGTCGACTATGCGACCGTAAAACTGTTTTGCGGTTCATTATGCGACCGCAGAACAGTTTTACGGTCGCATAGTGATCGCAAACCCAGGCAAAGTTGCCCAGTTCTAGAGTTGACAGTAGATCCTGTTCCGGAACTTCATTTTTGGGTTTTTATAACCCGACCCTATTTCGTTAAATAGGCAAAATGTACCATCTTTTGAGCAAAATCCTGATATTTTGAGGGTTAGAGAGTGCCCTAGAGTGGGAGAGAGTTCTTCAACAATTATTTCTTAAATTCTTGCTCGAATCTTGGAAGATTAACAAGTAAAACTCATTAAGTCTTCATCCTAGAGGTAAGATTCTACACCCTAACCCTTCATTTCGAAAGTTAACTAGAAATGGGTAATTAGTAAGATAAATCTTGGGTATGGGAGTTGGTTATTTTGCATGCATGTGTTTTCAAGGGATGTAGGAAGATTGTTGAGCTAAATATGGTAAAGAATGGTATGTGGGATAATAGAATCCTCGACAAAAGGACCTTGAAACATTAATGCATACCTAGTGTTTGATAAAATGCTCAAATGAGCTAGAACCATCATCATCTTCCTAATTTTGGTTCAATTTGTTACAGTTCTAAAATAGATCGAAGTTGCAAATATTTTCGGAATATTTTAGAGTTTAAGGAAGCCCAATTGAGGTATGTTGGCTAAACTCTTCTCTTATAATTGAATCCCACGGTATGTAAGTCTCGAGTTGTTCATTATAAAAGTGATTATTCAGAATAAGCTTGTGTTGAAAGATATATGTTCAATATGTATCCTAAATGCTTTTATCATGTTATGCTATCATTTGAGAATGTGTTCAAAGTATGGGCTATGCCCTAATAATGTTGCGACTTCTAGTGAAGCTCAAACGAAGGCCATTATGCCAAATTTTCTAAAATGTCTTTAAGTGCCTAAGACTCTTAATTGCTCACATGTGTACTACGAACCTTGAATTGAATTGTTGTTGTTGTTGATGATGATGATGATGATGTTTGAGGTGAGCATGAAATACTAAATACGACCAACGTGCCAAGAATGATTTTATAATTGTGGCCATTAGTGCCAATGAAATGAAACGGTGTAAAGAAGTATGAAATGAGATGATTGATATAAAAGGGTTGATGTCTCGAATGAGACGACCTAGCCGCTCGGGTCGTGATCGGATGCCATGCCGCACATATAGTGGTGATTGTGCTAGAAATTATGATTGTGGTTGATGTCTCTAATAAGATGGCCTAGCCGATCAGGTCGTGATCGGACTCCGTGCTAAAAGTATGGTGGTATTAATATTGTGAACATCGGTATTGTGAAAGGTGGCATATTAGTACTAAATATCTCCTAACTTAAGATCTAGAAATTTATTTGAACACTGTCTTGATCCTAATTTGAGGTTTGATGTTGTTATGGCTTCCACTGATATTATGATTATTCTTACTTATACTATTTATCATTTTACTGAGAGAGTGTTTTGTTATTCAGACTAGTACTATTCCATATGTACTAACATCCTTTTTTCCGGGGGCGCTGTATCTTCAATGGATGCAGGTGGTTCCACAGTAGGAGACACTGATCAGTGATAGCGGTACACCCTCTTCCCAGCAGATTTGGTGAGCCGCACTGTATTTCGGGGTCATGTATCTTTTGTTCCTTGTGTATGGTGTTTGAGGTATAGTGGGCAACTTGTTGCCGGCACTATCATAATACTTTTCTGTATCTATTAGAGACTCCGTATACATAGTATGGGTTGTAAATTGGTACTGAGGAAGTGAAACAATGTTATGTTGTGTTTGAATTACTTGTTCCATTTCAGACCATGAAAAGTGTGTGTGAAATTTGAGACTTTAAAATAAAGTAACTAATGGTGATAATTTGGTATTGTATACATAATCTATTTATGGTCTAATGAACGAAAGTATGTGTTCTCTTTATTCATAAGTGAGTTTGGGTAGAAAGTATCTATCATGTTTGCTTGACCAGGTTCACTCGGTTGAGCGCCGGTCGCGCTCCTCGAGTTTGGGGCGTGACAAACTTGGTATCAGAGCCTAAGGTTTCAAAGTGTCCTAGGATATCTCGGAGCCATGTCTAGTAGAGTCCTTCTTATCGTTGGGTTGTCGACCACATCTATAATTAGGAGGCTACATGGGCATTTAGGAATAATGCCCTTCTTTCTTGTTCTTGATCGTGCGATAAAGCTAATTGTAAGATTGTTTCTCCTTTAACTCGTGATTTGCTCTAACTTTCTATATATGGCACCAAATAAGAAGGCAAGAACTGGACAAAGAGCCAATGTCACCCCAGGACTGGCAGTTGATTCTATATTTAATGATGCGGGTGAGCACCCAAGGAGTGAAAATATTCCTCCAGTTACTACCCTGCCTGATTCTACTACAACTGATCAGACCGCACCTGTCCCTACACCTACTGAGGGTGCAACGATCCCTCCAACTGATATTCCAGTTCCACCTCCAGCTCCAGCTTCCAATTCTGGTGTTTCTGATATTGATCTTAGGGGAGCCATGAAGATGTTGGCTCCAATAGTGGCTTCCCAAGCCCAAAGATCGAATGTTGCACCCACTTCTTCCAGTCAACCAGGGGATTCTACTAGTTCTAGGGTGAACAGGTTTCTCCAGTTGGATCCTCCAGTGTTCACGGGTACTAACCCAGATGAGGACCCCCAGGACTTCATTTATGAGATGCACAAGGCTCTCCGAGTTATGTGTGATACCGAGACAGATGCAGTGGAGTTGGCCTCCTACCGCCTGAAAGAGGTGGCATATTCTTGGTTTGAACTATGGGAGGAGTCCCGTGAAGAAGGGAGCCCTCCGATGAGGTGGGGTGAGTTTGTCGATGCCTTCATTGATTATTTCTTGCCTGCCGAGACTAAGGCAACCTGTGCTACTGAGTTTGAGAAACTGAGGCAAGGTAGCCTGAGTGTGTGGGATTACCATATGAGATTCGCATACCTGTCCAAGTATGCTATTTACATGTTGCCCACTATGGAGACTAGAGTGCGCCGGTTTGTGCAGGGCCTTAGTACCTTTGTAATCAATGAGGCTGCTACAGCTTCCTTGAATTCTGATATGAACTATGGGAAGATGGTGGC
>AWOL01S0043725.1:28477-62538 GCA_000715115.1 Nicotiana otophora
CCACTTCTTCCAGTCAACCAGGGGATTCTACTAGTTCTAGGGTGAACAGGTTTCTCCAGTTGGATCCTCCAGTGTTCACGGGTACTAACCCAGATGAGGACCCCCAGGACTTCATTTATGAGATGCACAAGGCTCTCCGAGTTATGTGTGATACCGAGACAGATGCAGTGGAGTTGGCCTCCTACCGCCTGAAAGAGGTGGCATATTCTTGGTTTGAACTATGGGAGGAGTCCCGTGAAGAAGGGAGCCCTCCGATGAGGTGGGGTGAGTTTGTCGATGCCTTCATTGATTATTTCTTGCCTGCCGAGACTAAGGCAACCTGTGCTACTGAGTTTGAGAAACTGAGGCAAGGTAGCCTGAGTGTGTGGGATTACCATATGAGATTCGCATACCTGTCCAAGTATGCTATTTACATGTTGCCCACTATGGAGACTAGAGTGCGCCGGTTTGTGCAGGGCCTTAGTACCTTTGTAATCAATGAGGCTGCTACAGCTTCCTTGAATTCTGATATGAACTATGGGAAGATGGTGGCATTCTCTCAAGCCACAAAGACCTGCAAATTAAAGAACATAATGGAGTGAGGGGGTAGCAACAAGGCCCGTTCTACGGGCAACTTGGGTGGTGCCTCTGGTGGTCGCAAGTCAACATTCAGGGGAGGGTCCTTAGGGCCATCTCGTCCTTTGCTCAATCTTCGGCTAGTACACCGCCATCAAGGCCCAGTCAGCAGCAGCAGTGGACCGTTTCAGGCCCAGTCAGGGCAACAGGGGCTCCTATCAGCGGGGTCATCATGGTGGTAGATTCCAGCAGCAGCGGAGGCCCCCATGCCATAGGTGTGGAAAGCTGCATTTAGGAATAAGTTATATTGACCTATCCATATGATATGGAAGCAGATTAATGGGACACATTCAGAGGGATTATCGTTCATCCCTCCAGGGTGCGGGCAGGGGCCCAGGACAGCCAGCCAGTTCTGCAGCTACTACATCCGCAACACCTCATCCAGCTCGAGGCACTCCAACACGCGCAAGGCATGTGGCAGCTAGGGGTGGAGCATAAAGTTCTGGAGAATCCGGTCGTTTCTATGCTATGAGGGGTCACCAGAATTTAGAGGCTTCTCTAGATGTCATCACATGTATATTGACTGTCCAATCTCATGATGAGTATGCTCTTATTGATCCCGGTTCCACTTTGTCATATGTCACTCCTTATGTTGCCATGGAATTTGGGATAGATCCGGAATAGCTTCATGAGCCGTTCTCTGTATCTACTCCGGTTGGTGAGTCTATTTTGGCCGCGCGGGTTTATAGTGATTGTGTTGTCACGTTGTGTGGTCAGGACACCATGGCCGATCTCATTGAATTGGGAATGGTAGATTTTGATGTAATAATGGGATGGGCTAGCTTTATTCTTGTTTTGACAATCTTTATTACCGAACTAGGACTGTTAGGTTCGAATTTCCTAATGAGTTATTAAGTGGAAGGGTGATGATGTGGTGCTGAAGGGTAGGTTTATTTCTTACCTTAAGGCCACAAAGATGATTAATAAGGGTGTATTTACCATTTGGTCCGGGTTACGGACACCGATGCTGAATCACCTGTACTTGAGTCCGTACCTGTTGTGAATGAATTTTCGGGAGTCTTTTCAGATCAGCTCCCTGCAATCCCGCCAGACAGGGAGATTGATTTGATGCCAGGAACACAACCTATATCTATTCCGCCCTACGGAATGGCATCGGCAGAATCGAATGAGCTAAAGGAACAAGTGAGATATTTGTTAGAAAAGGGTTTCATCAGGACGAGTGTGTCACCTTGGGGCGCAACGGTTCTTTTGTGGGTCATTGAGAATGTGTATTGACTATCGGCAGCTTAACTAGGTCACAATCAAGAATAAGTACCCACTGCTAGGTACTTCTCCAAGATCGATTTAAGATACGGATATCACCAATTGAGGATCATGGAGCAGGATATTCCGAAAACAACTTTCACAACCCGGTATGGGCACTTTGAATTTTTGGTAATGTCTTTTGGGCTAACAAATGCCCTGGCAACTTTCATGGATCTTATGAATCGAGTTTTCAAGCCATTCCTCGGCTCTTTTGTGATAGTATTTATTGAGGATATCCTTATATATTCACGCAATCGAGAGGACCATTACGATCATCTCTGGGTAGTTCTGCAAACCCTATATCAGCACCAGTTATATAAAGTGTGAAATTTTGTCTTGAATCTGTCACATTCTTGGGTCATGTCGTCTCTTGTGAAGGAATTAAGGTTGATCCTCAGAAACTTACAACTGTGAAGAATTGGTCGAGGCCTACAACTCCAACAGAGATTCGTAGTTTCTTATGCTTAGCGGGGTATTACAGAACATTTGTGGAGGGGTTTTATACTCTTGCCTCTCCGTTGACTAAATTGATGCAGAAATCAATTAAGTTCCAATGGTCAGATGCTTGTGAAAGGAGTTTGCAGGAGTTGAAAGCAAGATTGACTATGACACCGGTGTTGACCTTACCAGAGGGTGCAGAAGGATTTGTGGTATATTGAGATGCTTCAAGAATTGGGCTTGGGTATGTATTAATGCACCATGGCAAGGTGATAGCTTATGCTTCTAGGCAACTCAAGAATCATGAAAAGAACTATCCAACACATGATTTAGAACTTGCGGCGGTGGTATTTGCATTGAAAATTTGGCGTCATTATTTATATGGGGTCCATGTGGATATATTCACGGACCATAAGAGCATTCAATATATTTTCAAGAAGAAGAAATTGAATCTGAGGCGTAGAAGATGGCTTGAGTTACTCAAGGACTACGACATTGATATTCTTTATAATCCGGGGAAGGCTAATGTTGCAGCGGATGCTCTTAGCCGAAAATCTATGGGTAGTTTGGCTCACTTGGAGGGACATCGAAGGTCGTTGGCGAAGGAGGTTCATCGGTTGGCTAGTTTGGGAGTTTGTCTTATGGATTCTAGCGAGGGAGGAGTGATTGTACAAAATAGGGATGAATCATCGCTTGTTGTGGAAGTCAAGGAAAAGCAATACAACGATCCATTGTTAGCACAATTGAAAGAGGGGATTCATAAACATAAGACCATGGCCTTTTCTCTTGGCATGGGTGATGGTACACCAAGGTACCTAGGGCGTCTATGTGTTCCAAATGTAGATGGTCTCCGGGAGAGAATCATGACCGACACTCACACTTCTAGGTATTCCTGGCTCTACAAAGATGTATCATGATCTTAAGGAAGTCTATTGGTGGAATGATATGAATAGGAATGTAGCAGACTTTGTGGCGAGATGTCCAAATTGTCAACAAGTGAAGGCTGGATATCAAAGGCCCTGTGGGTTGGCACAGAACATAGAAATTCCAGTGTGGAAGTGGGAAATGATTAATATGGACTTTGTGATAGGACTACCTCGCACACCTCGTAAGTTTGACTAGATTTGGGTGATTTTGTATCGACTCACGAAATCAGCACACTTCTTTCTAGTTAAGGCTACCGGCACAGCGGAACAATATGCTCAGTTGTATATCGAAGAAATACTCATGTTGCATGGAACTCCAATTTCTATCATTTCTGATATGGGGGCACAGTTCACAGCTAATGTTTGGAAGAAATTTCAGCAAGGTTTGGGTACTCAGGTGAATCTTAGTATAGCCTTTCACCTGCAGACCGACAGGCTGGCAGAGCGAACTATTCAGACGCTTGAGGATATGTTACACGCTTGTGTTCTAGACTTCAAAGGTAGCTGCGATGATCATTTGCCACTCATAGAAGTTTCCTACAACAATAGTTATCATGCTAACATTCAGATGGCACCATTCGAGGCTTTATATGGTAGGAGATGTAGATCTCCCATTGGGTGGTTTGAGATTGGGGAAGCAGAGTTGATAGGGCCAGACCTAGTGCATCGGGATATGGAAAAAGTTAAGATCATTAAGGAGCGGTTGAAGACTGCTCAGAGTCGTCAGAAGTCCTATTCGAATGTTTGTCGTAGGGATTTTGAGTTCAAAGAAGATGATTTGGTATTATTGAAGGTTTCTCCCATGAAGGGTGTAATGCAATTTGGTAAAAAAGGGAAATTGAGTCCGAGGTATGTCGGACCGTGCAAAATCATTCAGAGGATCGGTGAGGTGGCGTACAAGCTTGAACTACCACTTGAGATGTCATTAGTCCACCCGGATTTTCATATTTCTATGTTGAAGAAAGTAGTGGAAGACCTGACACTCATTGTTCCGGTTGAGACTATTGAGGTCAATGAGGAGTTGACATATGAAGAGATTCTAGTGTCTATTATTGATCGGCAAGTCCGTAAGTTGAGAAATAAAGAAATTGCCTCCATGAAAGTGCTATGGTGAAACAAATAGGTTGAAGAGGCTACTTGGGAGGCCGAGGAAGAAATGAAGAAAAAGTATCCTTATTTGTTTGAATAACCATGTATTTATAAAGTTGTATTCTATGAAAATGCTAAGAGTTACCTTCTATGAATTATATATCATTTGTACAGTCGATATTAAGGATATTCCTTTTCTAACAATATATTGCTTATGAGGCCACTGTTGGGGTTGTTTTATGTTATATTGCGTTATCGGATTAATTACATTTTGTTAGGATTCTCTGACAGGTGGATAGGCCCAGTTACAGGGCAGACTCTAGCGAAATATTTGGAATTTCAGGGAGTTAGCCAAATTTTGAAACTGTTGGTGTGTGTGAAATTTGAGACTTTAAAATGAAGTAACTAATGGTGATAATTTGGTATTTTATACATAATCTCTTTATGGTCTAATCAACGAAAATATGTATTCTCTTTGTTCATAAGTGAGTTTGGGTAGAAAGTATCTAACAAGCTTGCTTGATCGGGTTCACTCGGTTGAGCACCTGTCGTGCTCGCCGAGTTCGGGGCATGATAGTAGAAGCCATCAACCCCGAGCCGTGGGCATAACATTGTGAATTCTTTGAAGCCCATTAAGACATAATCAAGTCATCAGAACTGATTCCCCTCTAACCCAACTGAGTCATGCAGACTGTCAAACCCAAAACTAACTTACTCGGGAATGCTCTCTCTGAAGGGACCTTCTATAAATCCGAACCCGTTTCTTGCATCTCCCAAATGCTGCCATGTAGAGTCGATATTGATGTAGAAGTACCGCAAGTCCAAAAACCATCCACACCAATCTCAAGCCGTAGCCATACACAAATCCAAAATCCTTAAATGCCATACGTGAATTTGGAACTCATTAGAACATCCTCCAAAGTCATTCACCTTGCTCTAATATCCATTTCACGGCCAATATGCACCGAACAACCCGCGCTTCACCGGCACATGAATATCCAAAGAAGCAACCAAGTGATTTCTTTTCCTTGCACACTATATCCACAACGAATATCAAGCTCGAATCATTCCCGAAGTCATTCTTTTCAGGTCATAGCTAATCCATAAGCGTCCCTTGATCTAGAAATTGGTATAACAAAAGATCCTACAACCCGAAAGTCGATAACAGACTCCCCCTAGCTCGAAGCGATAGAACACATCATCAGTAACCCACAGTACCCTTCCTTCATAGCTTCCCCGGTCTCGTACTATTAATCAGCTGAATACTTCCTAAACTTACATAACACTTGTCACAAAGCACTCCAAAGACTGCCAAGTGCATGCTCATCTTTGTGGAAGTCAAGCCTATTTTTTCGAATTCTCTGAAATGATAATATATGCATTCCACTGAATAGAAACCTCATATGAATCATGCAGCTAAAAATCTTCTCGCATGAGATAACCCACTTGATCAGCCCCCAATCAATATCACTCTTTGACCCCACCATGGTCACAACTACTATGCAATCAATTAATCCTATCGGGTCCATACTCGTCGACCCAATACAAGAATCTGCTTCATCCCACAAATGAACAACTGAAATATCCACCGACACACCCACTTCTCAAAATTGTGAAACACATCGAGACAATGATCAAGTATCCATAGTCTTTTGCATCCTATCCACAATACCACAAGCCGACAGTGCACCACTGATATTGAATGCTCAACATCATGTACTAGCGAATGGAAGGAAATCAAAGATATAAGCTTCAAGCTTCAAGCTGAAACAATGTCGCACCATAGGGAAAGAAGTATGTGAAGTTTCCTAGATGCCCTGTCTCTCGAAGAAAGGTATGGACATCATCATACCGATCCCTAAGATACTACTGGACACTTGCTCATGACTCGTAGAACCTACGAACCTAGTGCTCTAATACCAACTTGTCATGACCCAAATTCCACTAGGTCGTGATGGCACCTAACCCAGTCGGCTAGGCAAGCCTAACTGTATAAGTCACAACTATGATATGAAACCAATAGAGATAATGAATAAAATAGCCAAAAGACTCTCATACAACTATCGCTGGACTAATAGTACAAGTCGCGAGCGACTATGAATAAGCGTACAACTTCAGTTTGAGGAAAAATACATCATCCGTTTGAAATTTACATAAACAAAGTTATAACTCCTAATCTACAACGAACAAATGGTAGCTTGTATCTAGAGTGATGGTACGTCTTCAATGCTAGACTCTCGAACTCCGCAGCCGCTCCTCTCCAAATATCAGCACGCAAAGTGCAGAAGTGTAGTATGAGTACAACCGACCTTATGTACTCGGTAAGTATCTGGAATAATATCGGTGAAGTAGTGATGAGGTTTTAAGTCAACAGATACTCACTAATATAACAAGTTCAATTAAATTTGCAATAAAAACAACACTATTAATAACAAAGTAGATTACAAGAACAATTATGAGAATAGTAAATGGTTAACTAAAAGAATTAACGATCAGTTCCTCAATATCACCACCAATCATTTTCTAACAGCTCAAATCATGATTCTAAAGCAATAACCACTAGAACAACATAGCATCCCACGAATCGTTATAACAAGAGGAATTTGTTCAAGAAATCAGATCAAATGGCACGACAATACCCTTCGTGCATTTATCTCATCCCCACCAAGAATATATATAACAATACCAACCAGGTAGAAGGAATGTCAATAACAGTAACAACAAAGTTGAAAGTACATGAATAGCAGTAACAAAAAAGGCAGAAGCATACAAATAATGGTAACAGACAAGGTAGGAGGTCTAGAAGTAATGATAGCAATTAAGGTAGAAGAATATAGATTTCAATAGCTAGCAAGGTAGAAGGTTTAGATAAAATGACAATAAATGAGAACAAGGCATAAATGTAAGTATAACAAGCAAGAAGGATGCATGATCGTAACAATAATGAACAAATAGATGGCATGGATAGAACGATAACAAATAAGGTAGGATGAAAAGGCATGACAAACACATTCAACATAGAAAACATAGGTGCAACAGTAACTAAGGGTGTTCATCGGTCGGTACAGTAAAGTATTTAGACATTTCAGTTCGGTATTTTCGGTATTCAGTTTCCTAAAATGCTACCGCACCTAATTAGATTCGGTAAGGTTTGACTTTTCTCCTTTCGGTTTCGGTTTATTCGGTACGATTACTTCGGTTTGTTCGGCTTGAATATTAACTAGTGCATAGAGTTAGAGTGTAATATTCTTAATTAAAATTAGTCACAAATACAAAGATAAAAACGTTCTAAGTTTACCTAACCTTTGACAAAACCTTTGTCCAAAATTAGCAGGTATTAACCCGTAGAGAGAAAAAAGTATATAAAAGAATAAATTTAATCATTAAAAATATCTTGTTACTTGCTTAGAGCTAATTGCTGACCTTAGAGAATACAACAAGGACTAATTCAACAAATGCAACATTAATACACGAGTAAGAAACACCCTAAAATCATAGAAACATTACATTAACTTTCCTGGCAGTCTGGAGAATAAGAGTCTAAATAATGCAGCCTAACTTGTTCCTCTATTTTCCTAAAAGAGTACATGGGCTTTACTGACACCCTCAATATGAATGCCAAAGAAAAGTATTATGTAACCTAGTACATTATAATCAATAATATGTGTTTTATGTAACTTATTATATATTTAGATACTGTATCGGTATTTCAGTATTATTTTTTTAAATACCAAATACCATACCTAAAACCAAACTTTTTAAAACCTTAAACCAAATACAAAATACCAAAATTTTCGGTTTCAGTACGGGAATTCGGTATTTACCAAATTATGCACAAGTGTAAAAGTAACGACTCATGATAAAGGCATAAATGTATATGCAAGGAAAGATAACACAATGTAATGCATGTCTCTCATCCTCGCCTGCACTTCGTGCCATGAACAATAACACTTGCACGGCATCACAATTTGTGCTTTTACTCTCTCCCTCACATGATAATATAAAATATTCACACCGCATCACCCTTCGTGCTTTTACTCTCGTCCTCACATGATAACGTAAATGCAATGGCATGACACTATCCTTCATGCATAATAATGTATATGAAATGGCACGGCATCACCCTTCGTGATTTACACTCTTCCTCGAATGATAATGTATAACAATGCATGGCATCACTCTTCATGCTTTACACTCTTCCTCACCAAGCATATATACATCAATAACAAGCAAGGTAGGAAGTATGGATAACATCAAGAAGAGTGGTTAAGAAAATACACCACGTGAACGAGAATAACAACCCTTGCACAAATAAATAATTCAATAAACTTCAAGAACTCAATTGTTCAAGTATCTCAACAAAACTCAAACATGATCTTCAACACAAACATGGGACCTAAGTATCTGAAAAATAATGAACATAGCAATGTATTCATCATTTAGGTATAGTTACGATCAAATTTTGAACATCAACGATTTCACAAAGAGTCCATCTTATTTAGTCAAATTGTAATAGGCTGAAGCATGGTTTCTAGCATTGAAATTCGTAGACATGTTATCACAGAAATCAAGTAAAACCTAAAGCAAAAAGAATCACAAAGCTCATCAAGGTACAAAGGAACATATAACATCCCCTCCCGAGCATGAAAACCCTGGCACATGCATATACGCTCGTCACCTCGCATATATATCACCCCCATGTAGAAAATAATATCATTTTATTAGAAAATGTTCCCTCAATAAAGCTAGGCAAGTCACTTACATCATCCCGGAACAATTTCCACAATCCAATACCATCTTCCTTAGAAATACTCTTCAAAATGATCAAAATCTAGTCAAATATCATCTAACGAAGTCAAATAATGCTAAAGGAAACATCATCAATCAATAAAGGTTCAATCTTGACCAAATTCTCAAAAGTCAACAAAAGGTTAACCTTGGCCCACGTGGTTGAAATTCGAGATTCGGACCATATCCCGCATACCCATTCACCCTCGAGTCTAAATATATAATTTATTTTAAATGCGACCTCAATTTGGGGGTCCAAATCACAATTTTACAAAATCCCTAAATTCTACCCAAAACCCCCAATTTCTACTTTGAAATTCATAGATTTGATGCTAAAATTCACGAAAACGTAGTTGAAATCGATTGAAAACTAGTTAAAGATTCTTACTAATGAATTTGGGTAGTATTTAGGGTTGAAAATGGTGTAAAATGAGCTAACTTGTCACGACCCAAAACCCCAACAAGTCGTAATGGCGCTTAAAGCACTTGCTAGGCAAGCAGATATAACAATAGTGAACAATAATAGCAGAAATGATATAATTAACATAAGTCTAAAACCATAACATAGCATAGTAAAGTCAATACCTGATAAATCCTCCAGAAATGGCAAATACAGAGTCACGAGCTCTAAAACGGTATTACAAGTCTGAAAAAGCCAAATACAATACTGTCAGAAATAAAGATAACAATGCATAAGAAAAGAGATGCCTAGACTGTGGTCGAGAATACAGCTCTACCTCGTCTCTCGATGATCAACTCAACTAGCAAACTCCACTACTGGTGATTGGGTCTGACACCTGGATATACACAATTAAGTGCAAAGTGTAGCATGAGTACAGGCGATCCCATGTACTCAACAAGTACCATAACTAACCTCGGTGAGGTAAAAGCAGTAAGAACTATAAATGATACTCGCTATAACCTGTACAGTTCATAAACACAACAAGTACGGAACAATAACATGATAAAGTCATAAAGCATAGAAGGAACTATCCTGGTCTACACAGTTTATCAAGTACTCTGCTCCGTCAGTAATCCAGCATATATAAAGATGACATGCAAGTAAATTAGGTAAATAACCAAGTACATTGCAAGTAAAGATGAAATGCAATACCCAACCAATGCTGGCTAGATTTCCTCAAAATTTCCACAACCGTACCAAACCACTGATCACTTTTCCTCAATTCACGTGTACACCATCAAGAGAGATCATGAGAGGATGACCCTAGGGGATGGATCCATATCCACACACTGCATGACGCAGTCACGTGCAATAATCATACTCCACCCGGTGGCGTCACAGGTTATATATCATGATCGCCATACATGGTCACATGCATAATATCACAATCCGCCCGGTATGGTAACATGCATAACAACAAAATCTAATCGGCATGGTCACATGCATAATAACACAATCCGCCCATCATGGTGATAGGCATCCAGTCCAAATCATATAAAATAGAAACAAATATACAAGAATACATGTATATGATCACTGAATATCATATTTCATACTTCTGGACCGGTATAAATGACATCCTAAGGTGTATGTATGAGCAAAGTGTGTTATCATAGCTCAAATCAGCAAGTTTATCACGGAAATAGCAATTATCAAGTTCATTTAGGGGATTAGCCTCTATGTAACCTCAGACATGGATCAAATAGTTCAGAACAAGGTTACAAATATGAGAAACATCATAGTATAAAGCTTGACAATCAATTGAAGGCATGTCATAGCCTAAGCACTACCCCGAGCATGGATAAATACCCCCCGGTTCTCGCACATGGGCTCAAACCCCATACATATGTGAACCCATAACACTTAGCTCACAAATAACTCAAGCAACTAGTGCCTCAACTAAGTTTTGGTAAGATACTTACCTCAAGCAAGCCAAATGACTCCTCTAACAAGCCATTCCAGCGTGAATCAACCTTCGGACGGCTCGAATTAAGCCAAAATAACTTAATACCATCAATAAAAGCCGTAGAAAATGATTCCAAAAGATAACGCTAAGATCTTTAACTAAAATCCAAAAGTCAACCCAAAATATCAACCCTAGGCTCGCACCCCGAAACCTGACCAAACTCACAAATTCTTAACACCCATTCAATTACGAGTTCAACCATACCAATATCATCCAATTCCAACCACAAATCAACCCCCAAATCATCAAATCTTTCTCTCCAATAACATAGTCCAAAAACCCCTAATCCCACCTTGCATTCTCATATATTAGGTGTAATAATCAATGGATAATCAATATCTAAATAGCAAAAGTGAGTAAGCTTCACTTACCTCTTCAGTTGTGATGAAAAGCACTCCAATAATTGCCCTACACCGAGCTCCACAACTCCAAAAATGAGAAAAAGACCAAACCCTTCGATATATGTAGTATGTCCAGCAAAACCACATCTGCGGGAATAATTTTGTCACACCTGCGATGTCGTATCTGCCATAATTACACTGCAAATCCAGAAACTCATTAATCCCCAACCATCCACTTTTGCGGATCAACCCTCGCACCTGCGCAATTGCATTTGCGCTCGTTCGTCCACTTTTGCAGACTCCCCTGCCAAACTCAACTTCCTCACCCGCGCACATATAGTCGCACCTGCGATCCATGGTCCGCAACTATGGATATCCTCTAACAGGCTCGCCCTTACACCTGTGCTCCCCTAGCAGCATTTGTGGCCAAGCCCACCGCAGATGCGAAAACACCAGAAGTCCTGAACTTCAGCAACATAACCATGTCCAAAATGGTCTGAATTCAATCCGTATCGCACCCCCGGGACCCCGTCCAATCACACCAAATAATCCTAAAGCATAATACGAATTTACTTGAGTCACAAAATCATGTAAAACAACATCAAAACCTCTAATCGCACCCCAATTCAATCCTAATGAACTAATGAACTTCTAACTTTCAAAACTTTTGCCGAACCATGTCAAATCAACTCCGAATGACCCAAAATTTGCCTGAAAGTACCGAATGACACAATGGAACTATTCCCACTCCCACAACCAAAATCCAAACCTGATATCAATAAATTCAACTCTCGGTCAAACCTATCAACCTTCAATTTTCAACTTTCGCCAAAAAGCACCAAACTAACCTACAGACCTCCAAATCCAAATCCAGACATACACCTAAGTCCAAAATCACCAGATGAATCTATTGGAACCATCAAAACTCCATTTCGGAGTCATTTACATAAAAGTCAAACTTCGGTCAACTTTTAAAACTTAAGATTCTAACCTTGGGACTAAGTGTCGCAATTTACTCCGGAACCTCCTCGAAATAAAATCAACCACCTCAGCAAGTCACGTAACCATAATTACACATAAGTAAGGCATATAATAGGTTAAATGGGGCTAAATAACCCAAAACAGCTGGTAGAGTCATTACATTCTCCCCCTCTTAAATAAGCATTCGTCCTCGAACGGGTCTAGAATCATACCTGGAGTCTCAAAAAGGTGAGGATATCTGCTCCGCATCTCCTGCTCGGTCTCCCAAATAGCCTCCTTAACTAGCTGAGCTCTCCAATTGACCTTAATTGATGCTATGTTCTTTGACCTCTACTTTCGGACCTACCGATCCAAAATGGCCACTAGCTCCACATCATAAGTCAAATCCCCATCTAGTTGTACCGTGCTGGAGTCCAAAACATATGACGGATCACCCTATTACCTTCGGAGCATCAAAAAATGAAACACTGGGTGAACTCCTGATAGACTAGGTGGTAAGGAAAGTCTGTAGGCCACCTCTCCCACTCTCTCAAGTACCTCAAAATTAGAGACTGATTTGATATTTGATTCTTTGTTTGGATGGTATTTGTGGTATTTCGAGCCTTTGGATAAGTTTGTATTAGTTATATGTACTTGTTGGTATGATTGGACGGGTTCCGAGGGGCTCAGATGTATTTCAGGTTGATTTTGGGCCATTTTGGAGGTAGATGGCATTTCTGGTTCTACTGCATTGCACCTATGGAGGTTTGATCGCAGGTGCGGAGTCACACCTTCATTAGATTGACCACTTTTACGATGTTGGCTTAGTTCTTTGTGGTTGCACCTACTATGTTGGAGCATAGATACGGAGGTCTCTTATGCTGTAGGTTGTGCACCAGTGGAGAAGGGTGGCCTGGTTAGTAGTTGCTTATGCGATATTTTGTCCATAGATGCAGTATGCGCTTATGCGCATCATTTCGACGGAAGCGGAAATCGATTTTGTGTTAGGTTATGTGCATCTGCATGAGGTCTGGCGACTGAGGGAATATCGCAGATGCTAGCATTAGCTCAGAGAAGCAAGCTCGCAGATGCGAGCATATTTTCCGTTGAAGTGGAATCCCTAGCAGGTTATTATATTTTGAAGGTTTGTTTATTTCTCACTATTTTGAGTTTTGGAGCTCGGTAAGAGGCGATTTTGGAGGACATTTTCACTACTACTTTCAGGGTAAGTAAGTTTACTTGTATTTGGTTATATAGCTTGTTTCCCCGTGGATTTATACACTAGCAACATGGAATATTGAAGGTAAATTTTAAGATTTTTGGCTAAACTTTAAGAAAGTATATTTTGGAGATTTGGGTACAGATTTGGACTCAGTTTTGAAATCTAATTACATATTTAGACCCGGTAGGTTATGGGTCAGCGAGATTTGATATTGGTTCCGGATTTCGAGCAAGCTCGTCCGAGCTGACTTTTGTTGACCTCTTGGAAATTCTTCAAATATCAAAGTGTTATGGATTGGGATCACTTTCTATAGTATTGTTTTATATTCTTGGTTGATGATTGTCTTGGATTTGATTGATTGGAGGGCTAGAGTAAGGTTTTCATGCGATTTGATGTTGAAGGTTGTCACGACCCAAATTTTCTTCTGTAGGATGTGATGATGGCACCTAGTCTCTACGACTATGTAAACCTAATATTTGATAACAACTGGACAGATATAATTCAAAAATATACTAAAAACAAGTCTAATAAACTCATAAAATCTCCCCAAAATAGAATCTCAACAATACACTCACCTAGACCAGTGGAACTGAGTCATAAGCTCTATAGAGTAAGCTAAAGTGTCTACTACATCACTACCTGAATGAAAAATACAAATTTAGTAAAAGTAAAGGATAGTGACTCCGAGGCATACAGACATAAAACACGTATACCTTGAAGTCTCCACAAGCAGCCACTCAAATCAACTCTAGCGTCCGGCATGGGCAGACGTACTCAGATCTACACAAAAAGATACGCAAAAGCGTAGTATAAGTACACCACAACGGTACCGAGTGACTATCAAGCCTAACCTCGGTAGAGTAGTGCTGAGGTCAGGTCAAGAAGCCTACTAGGATATAAATAAACAGTACGAAAATATAAAAATGAATAATAATGGAAGGTGGAGAAATAACTGATGCAAACACAAGCTAATAGCATGAACTAATACCGGAATTTAAGCAAGGAAATAACATAAAGGCAAAATACGTAAAACCCCCTACAATATATACGGATTATTAGTTACAACCTTAAACTATTCGTGGTCTTAATTACACCCCTCAACTTGACCTTTTGAGAGCTATTACCCCCTGGACGCTGATGTGGCAAAGATTGTGGGTGCACTTGCCTGCCACGTGGATTATTCTGTATATGTGGCATTTTTTTAAAATATAAAATATATTTTTACCTTTTTAAGTATGTTACTTTTTTGGATAATATTTTTCGAATACAATTTATAATAAAACTTGGATAGAACTACAGTATTTAGGCTAAATATTTTTATTTGGCTAAAAATAATAAAGTCTTAGTTAATCTTTTTTTGAATTTGATCTGAAAATAAAGATTTATACAATTGAAATAAATAGTCATATGTATTTTTTATAACTTTTTAGATGCCTTGACATATATTTCAATTGACTATTTATAACATATACTCATGATAGTTATCTCATACTTTTTTGTTATTATTTTTTCTTCTTGTAATCCTTTTGTCATATCAAGGATTTACATTTGTACTTACAATTATCAAATTTTCAGATGAATATAATGGAAATGAGGTAATTAGGCAATTTGACATAAATACTTTATTTAGAGGTCCATTATTTCTTGTCAAAAGATGCCCATAGGTTTAAACAGAAATTTCAAAATAACTAAACCAATTAATCTGAAATTTCTCAGAAAACAAACCAAACTGAGATTATTTGGTTTGGTATTTCATAACCGAAAAATTGAACCGGAGTTTTCATAATCCAAATTCAATTGTATAAATCTTTATTTTCAGATCAAATTCAAAAAAATATTAACTAAGACTTTATTATTTTTAGCCAAAAAAAAATATTTATCCTAAATAATGTAGCTCTATCCAAGTTTTATTATAAATTGTATTCGAAAACAATTATCCAAAAAAGTAACATACTTTAAAAGGTAAAAATATAATTTAATTTTCAAAAAAATGCCACATATACAGAATAATCCACGTGGTAGGAGAGAACACCTACATTCTATGCCATATCAGCGTCCACAGGGTAATGGCTCTTAAAATGCCAAGTTGAGGGGGGGGGGGGGGGAGAGTAATTAAGACCACGAATAGTTTAAGGTTGTAACTAATAATCTGTTTATAGTTTAGGGGAGTTTTAAGGTATTTTGCCTAACATAAATGAATCAACTAAAGAGAACCACAATGATCATATACGGAAAACAACTGATAGAACAAGGAAAATAAAACAACAAGAAATGTTTCCACAAAAACTCTTTGCAACAAGAGATACACAACAAGAATCACATCGAGGTACGCCTCGTGTACAATAAGAATCACAACCGAAGTACTGCCTCATGTATATATCAAGAATCACAACCGAGGTACCGCGTCGCATTCACAATTCACAATATCAATCACAATTTTTTCCTTATACTTCCACGTGACCCTTACATTTAAATAGGTCTTAAAAATAGTTTTTCCGAAATAGCTACACGCAATTTAGTCTACCTTACGATGCCGCGTGGCTTCACGTAGTTTCCCTACAAGCAACACGCACATAAGTCCCACCTTATGCCACTGCATGCATAATAACCCTGAGCCTTATACCGCCGCATGCACGTCATTATCACATTACAATAACAACTTGTACCACAAATGCTCATATATCACAACTTGCCAACAATCAACAATATCAATATTTCCACAACAATAGTACATGGCTCCGCCACAATGTATACAAGAATATCAACAACAAAAATGAATGTAAAATGTTCAACAAGTAAGGTGTCTCAACAATAAACAACTTCGCCTCAACGTGATAACAACTTTCACAAATTCAACACCAATAACTCAACAATGAGAGAGATAATATATAACCGCGATATTAGATAAGACTAACACATAATGGAATAGATAACGCGTAGCAATGACTTCAAATAATGGAAATCAACAATGAAAGTGATAACATGAACAATAACTTCAAATAATGATAATCAACAATGAAGAGATAGCATGTAACAATAAAAGAAGCAACAAGTTCAACTAAAGAATTAGAGCAATTTATCAATTAGGATGTAGAACAAGTGTTAACGAAATCATGTAAGAATAGACAAACACAATTAAATATAGATTGACTATGAGAATTTAGAACATGATATGACAATTAAATTAAGGTAGGGAAGGTGTCTAAGTAGTCTAAACCGGTCAAATACCACATACAACACGTGTACCCACTCGTCACCTTGCGTACACACCTTTCACATAACACAAATGAACCAATCAATACCAATCCTAAGGGGTAGTTCTCCCACACAATGTTAGGCAAGATACTTACCTCAACTAGGCCAATTCAACTCTTGCAAATAGCTTTTCCCCTACATTTCTCCTCTACACGACTCAAATCTAACCAAAATCGAATTAATAACATCAAACAATGCAATGAGAATCAATTACAACAGATAAAGCTAAGATCTTTACACTTTTCTCAAAAAGTTAACTCGGGGCTCGCCCCGTCAAACCCGAGTTCAATGGTAGATTTTGATAACCCATGACCCCATGAGTTCATATATATGATTAGTTTCAAATTCCGAGTCCAAATCGACTCTCAAAACTCAAATTCTTATTTTTCAAAAACTTGACAAAGTTTCACAAATTTTCACTTTGATTCACATGATTTTGATGTTAAAATATAAGATATATTGAGGGAATATTATTAGAAATAGATTAGAATCACTTACCCTTAGTTTGTAAATGAAAATCCCCTCTCCAAATTATCTCCTACCGAGTGTAGGGTTCAAAAATGAGAGGATGAGAGAAGAAATCCCGACTTCCATCCCTTAGTATTACGCACAAATACGACCACTACCAGTCCTATGCGGAGATAGCCATTACGACTCTGGCTTTGCATTTGCAAAGCCTGTCTCATTTGCAAATGTGACTATTTTGTGGCAAATGCGAACTAGCCCTCTACCTGAACCTCTTCGCAATTGCGAGCTAGGTATCGCAATTGCGATACTATAATGACCCGATCAGTCATTTTGTGTAATTGCGTCCCATTACCCATTTTTATGCTTCACACATGTGTAATGATTTTATGACTTGCGGGGTTGGTTAGTTTCGTTTTCGTTCCGGGGATCTTTCAAGCTGATTTGGACCCTTGATTCTTGACTTAGAAGTTTAAATTAGAAAATATTGACCGAACTTTGACTTTTGTAAAAACGACCCCGCACTGTGTTTTTATGGCTTCGATAGCTTCGTATCGTGATTTTGGACTTGGGCGTATGCTTGAAAGTGATTTTGGAAGTCCGTAGGTTGATTTAGGTTGATTTGTCAAAATTTGACAATTTGAAGTTGAAAGGTTTGACCGTAGGTGGACTTTTAGCGATCGAACTTGGACTTTGATTTTGGGACTTAGAATAAGTCTGTTATGGTATTTCGAACTTGTCTGTAAAATTTGGTGTCGTTTGGAGTTGATTTGATAGGATTCAGACGTTTAGTGATAATTCTAGAAGTTCTTGGAAATTCCATTGGAATTCATGCGTTATAGTGTTCAATTCGTAGTTTTAGATGTTATTTCTGTGTTTTGATCATGAGAGCATATTCTTATGATATTTATGGACTTGTGCGGATGTTTGGTTTGCAACCCCGAGGGCTCAAATAAGTTTCGGACATGTTCTGGGGTGACTTGGACTGAAATTGCCAAATATCTGGTGTCTGGTGCTCTGGTGTCGCAAATGCGAACACTAGGGTCACATTTGCGAGCTTAGTGGGGGGAGGGGGGGGCTCAGGTATCGCAATTGCTATGCTTGGCTCGCAATTGCAAAAAAGATTCATGTAGAGGATAGTTCGTATTTGCGACAAAACAATCGCATTTGCAATAGACACAGGCTTCGAAAATGCGAAGCCAGAGTCGCAATTGCGACCTCCTCATAGGGATGACATTGGCTGTATTTGTGAGAAATACTTCGCAATTGCAAACCCATGTCGTAATTGCGACATCTGCAACTAATAAAAAGGGCTGGAAGTGATTGTGACATCTCTCATTCTCTCATTGTTTGAACCCTAGACTCGGTAGGAGGCGATTTGGAGAAGGAATTTTCACCTACAAATCTTGGGTAAGTGATTCTAATCTATTTCTAATCATATTCCATCAACATATCTTAGATTGTAACATCAAAATCATGTGAATCAAAGTGAAAAATTGTGAAACTTTGTCACGTTTGTGAGAAAAAAGAAATTGAGTTTTAGACTCGATTTGGACTCGGATTTTGAAATTAATCACATATATGAACTCGTAGGGTCATAGGTAGTCCGAATCTACCATTGGACCCGGGGTTTGACCGAGCAAGCCAAGGGTTGACGTTTGTTCACTTTTTGGGAAAAGTGTAAGGATCTTACCTTTATTTGTTGCAATTAAATTCCCTAGCATTGTTTGATGAAATTAAGTCAATTTTGGTTAGATTTGAGTCGTGTGGAGGTGGATTTTAAGGGAAAAGCTATTTTTGAGTCTTTATTTGGCCTAGTTGAGGTAAGTGTCTTACCTAACTTTATGTGGGGGAACTACCCCTTAGGATTGGTATTGTTGATTCAATCGTGCTAAGTTAAATCCGTGAATGCAAGGTGACGAGTGGGTACACGGGTTGTACGTGGTATTCGGCCTGTTAGGGGTAATTGGACTACTTCCATGCTTTATTTGAAATGCCATATCATGTTCTAAATTCTCCTAGTCAATCTATTCTTACTTATGTTAGTCTATCCTTACATGCCTTAAATGATTTCGTTAAGATTTATTCTACCTCCTAATTGTTAAATTGCTCTCATGCCTTAATTGAACTTGTTGCCTCTTTTATTGTTACATATCATCTCTTCATTGTTGAGTATCATTATTTGAAGTCGGTATACATATTATCTCTTTCATTGTTGATTATCATTATTTGAAGTCATTATACATGTTATCTCTTTCAATGTTGATTACCATTATTTGATGTTATTGTTCATGTTATCTCTTTCATTGTTGATTTCTATTATTTGAAGTCATTGCTACACGTTATCTCTTCCATTGTGAGTTTTTCTTACTTAACATCGTGGTTATACATTGTCTCTCATCATTGAGTTATTGATGTTGAAGATGTGAAAGTCGTTATCACATTGATGCGAAATTCTTACTGTTGGAACATATTCCTTTTTGAGCATTTTACATTCATTTTTGTTGTTGATATTCTTGTACCCATTGTGGTGGAGCCCTGTGCTATTGTTGTGAAAACATTGATATTGTGGATTGTCGGTAAATTGTGATATATGGGCACTTGTGGTGCGAGTTGTTATTGTGATGTGATATTATCTGCATGCGGCGGTATAAGGCTAGGGGTTAATGTGCATGTGGTAGTATAAGGTGGGATTTATGTGCGTGTTGCTTGTAGTGGAACTACGTGAAGCCACACAGCGTCGTAAGGTGGGCTAAAGTGCCTGTAGCTATTTCGGGAAAACTATTTTTCAAAACCTAGGGCAAATGTAAGGCTCACGCGGCGGTATAAGGAAATATTGTGATTGAGATTGTGAGTTGTGAATACGAGGCAGTACCTCAGTTGTGATTCTTGATTTATACGAGGCGGTACATCGGTGGTGATTCTTATTGTACACGAGGCGGTACCTTGTTGTGATTCTTGTTCTTTATTTTCTGTTGCAAAGAGTTTTAGTGGGAACATTTCTTGTTGTTTTATTTCTTATTGTTCTAGTAGTTGTTGTCCGTATATGATCATTGTGGTTCTCTTTAGTTGTTTCTTTTATGCTGTTTCCATGTTTAATTTCTAGTATTAGTTCATGATACTATCTTGGTTCGTATCAGTTATTTCTCCTCTTTCCATTATTTATCCTCATTACATTTTCATACTGTTTATTTATATCCTAGTAGGTGTCTTGATATGGCCTCATCACTAATCTACCAAGGTTAGGCTTGATACTTACTAGGTACCATTATGGTGTACTCATACTACGCTTCTGCATATTTATGTGTAGATCCAGGTACGTCTGCTTGTGCCGATCATTAGAGATCATTTGTAGCTGCCTTACGGAGACTTCAAGGTATGCATGCCAGCATCCGCAGGCCTTGGAGTTCCCTTCTCTTATTCTCATTTGCTATTGTGTTTCCTTTCAGACAATGATGTAGTAGTTACTCTAGTTGTACCCTGTAGAGCTTATGACTCGGTTCCACCGGTGTTGGGGACGTGTTTGTTGAGATTATAATCAGGAGTTTATATCAGTTATTCAACCTTGTGTTGGTATTTCGTTAATTATTTTATGTCAAGTTGTTTTTAACAGCTAGGCTTACCTAGTCGTAGAGACTAGGTGCCATCACGGCATCCTACAGAGAGAAATTCGGGCCGTGACAAGTTGTTATCAGAGCTTTAGGTTCATAGGTGTTACGAGTCATAAGCAGGTTTAGTAGAGTCTTGCGGATCGGTACGAAGACGTCTGTACTTAGTTGTTTCTTTTATGCTATTTCTATGTTTAATTTCTAGAATTAATTCATGATATTATCTTGGTTTGTATCAATTATTTCTCCGCTTTCCATTATTTATCCTCATTACATTTTCATACTGTTTATTTATATCCTAGTAGGTGTCTTGATATGGCCTCATCACTACTCTACCAAGGTTAGGCTTGATACTTACTAGGTACCATTATGGTGTACTCATACTACGCTTCTGCATATTTATGTGTAGATCCAGGTACGTCTGCTTGTGCCGATCATTAGAGATCATTTGTAGCTGCCTTACGGAGACTTCAAGGTATGCATGCCAGCATCCGCAGGCCTTGGAGTTCCCTTCTCTTATTCTCATTTGCTATTGTGTTTCCTTTCAGACAATGATGTAGTAGTTACTCTAGTTGTACCCTGTAGAGCTTATGACTCGGTTCCACCGGTGTTGGGGACGTGTTTGTTGAGATTATAATCAGGAGTTTATATCAGTTATTCAACCTTGTGTTGGTATTTCGTTAATTATTTTATGTCAAGTTGTTTTTAACAGCTAGGCTTACCTAGTCGTAGAGACTAGGTGCCATCACGGCATCCTACAGAGAGAAATTCGGGCCGTGACAAGTTGTTATCAGAGCTTTAGGTTCATAGGTGTTACGAGTCATAAGCAGGTTTAGTAGAGTCTTGCGGATCGGTACGAAGACGTCTGTACTTAGTTGTTTCTTTTATGCTATTTCTATGTTTAATTTCTAGAATTAATTCATGATATTATCTTGGTTTGTATCAATTATTTCTCCGCTTTCCATTATTTATCCTCATTACATTTTCATACTGTTTATTTATATCCTAGTAGGTGTCTTGATATGGCCTCATCACTACTCTACCAAGGTTAGGCTTGATACTTACTGGGTACCATTGTGGTGTACTCATACTGCGCTTCTGCACATTTTTGTGTAGATCCAGGTACGTCTACTTGTGCCGATCGTTAGAGATCATTTGTAGCTGCCTTATAGAGAGTTCAAGGTATACATGCCAGCGTCCGCAAGCCTTGGAGTTCCCTTCTCTTATTCTCATTTACTATTGTGTTTCTTTTCGGACAGTGATGTAGTAGTTACTCTAGTTGTACCCTGTAGAGCTTATGACTCGGTTCCACCAGTTTTGGGGACGTATTTGTTGAGATTATATTCAGGAGTTTATATCAGTTATTCAACCTTGTGTTGGTATTTTGTTAATTATTTTATGTCAAATTGTTTTTAACTGTTAGGCTTACCTAGTCGTAGAGACTAGGTGCCATCACGGCATACTACGGAGGGAAATTGGGGTCGTGACAAGTTGTTATCAGAGCTCTAGGTTCATAGGTATTACGAGTCATAAGCAGGTTCAGTAGAGTCTTGCGGATCGGTACGATGACGTCTGTACTTATCTTCGGGAAGCCACAGAACCTTTAGGAAAACTTCACTCCTTTGATTCCTTATAGTGCAAATTGGTTGACTTCCTACGGTCGAGCTTCTGCGTGTGGAAGTTCGCTTCTGCGGAGAAAATATTTTCTACCATGTCGTTTCTGCGAGAGGATAACCACATCTGTGCAACCGCACCTGCGATGATGCTTCCACAGATGCGGCCAACGAGCTTCAAACTTGGGCAGGATTGACAATTCATATTTTCTCAATTCCAAACACACAAATACACGACCTAGCTTATGGGAAACACATATTTGGCATCTTAGGTAGATCTTTGAAGTATTTTTGAGTCTCTTGACTAAAGAAGACATGTTTTGGAGCTAGGGTTCTTGCACTCACACTTGGGTCTAGAAGATTTGAAGCTTTTGATTGAGAATTTCTTACCCATTTATGTTCATTTCTTCATTTACTTTCTTTGTATTTTTTATCTAAGTGTGTAGTATGTTTTCCAACACCTGAATCTTGTTTATGGAAATATTCGTCTTTAAAGTATGGATTAAATATCTTGTTGTGCTCATGTATTGAATGGCTTTTATTTATTATGAGGTGAGTTATTGTTTCTTTAATTATTCTGGTTCATTAATGGTTCCAAAGTGATTAGCTAACCCTAGAACTTGCCCATTTACTTCGAATTAATTTTGAGAAAGATAATTTGGGGTTGGAAAAGATTAATTAACAAGAACTTGAGGCTTTAACCCTAATTTTTTAGATTCTACCTAGGGATAGGATTGAACTACTTGTAGCCATATTCAGGTGTGCTTAATCTATTAATTGTTTTAGGGATATTTTAATTACGAAGTGTTGTTAGTCTTCTGAAGAAGCTAATATTGAATTATTACCCGAGGCTAATTAACATAAACTTGCTCAAATTTGTAAGATCGTAAAATACATTGGATCGTTACTTGAGTGTAATTCCCACTGCATCCATGATTGTAGCCATTGATCATTTTACTTTCTTTCTAGGTTAGTTTACATTTTCGCAACTAGTTATAAATACTTTCACAAAAGTTTCTAAGTGTTTGGCATTGGATAATAAGCGATAATTCTCTTACACGCCTAATCGCCTACATATTGTTCTCTGTGGGATTCGACCCCGACTCATAGTTGGGTAAATTATATTGCATTCGACTGTGTTCATTTACTTATTAGTAGTGGATTGGGATGTCATCAAAATTTGCGCCGTTGTTGGGGAACAATTTGGCGTATTTGGGTTGTTTGAGAAATAAGCGTACGTGCATTGGTCCAAACGTATGAATATTTATGTAATTATTTTCCGATCTTTGTTTATCTTGTTAATTGTTTTCTTGATTGCTTCTTGTTTATTTTCTTAGTTTTGAAAAATGGCATCATGTAACGAAAATTTGTCGTATTTGTAGTTGTTCATACTTTGATTACCTTTGTCCTTATTGTGGAGGGCCACACTCATGGAAACATTGTTTAAGTCTCCGAAGCGGAGTATGCGCACAATCTCAAACCCAATGAGTGGAGTATTTGTGATAAGTGTGTTGTCAAAATGGCCATTGGGATAATTGTGCTTATTTGTCCTTCCCTTCCCCGAACCCCCGCTATGATGATTCTACTTTTTATGATAACAAGTATAGGGAAATGGAAGTGGAAGAAATTGAGCATGGTTAAAATGGAGAGTTCAAGCTCATGATGGAATGCCTCCTTGAAGGAGGAGACAAAGAGCAAAAGGCCTTGGAGGAGCTTTTGGAAAATAGTCTCCAAAATGATTTGGCGCTTGTAAGGTTGAACTCACAAATGGGAGATATATTTGAAGCTTTAGAGGTCCAAAAAGCCTTGGAAGTGAATGATAGCCAAGAACCTTCCTTAGATGTTGAAGCCAAAAATCATTCTTGGGCAGTTGATCCAAACCAAGAAGAACTCTCAAATGTTCAAAATGAGAGGACGATGCTCATGTTAGAGGGCTTTCTTGAAAACGAGGAGAAGCACCAGTTGACGCTCGAGGACTTGAAACAAGTTTTAACTCAAAATGGTGAGAATATCCACAATTTGGAAAATCAAATGAAAATATTGGTTGAGGCTCACTATGCCGACCAACTTGAGAGTGTGGAAAGAGATCAAGAAAAGTCCGACTTCGAGGAAGAACGTGACTTTGTTTTTTGAATTAAGAATTGAACATCCGCCAACCGACTCCATGCTTGTTGGTGATACCAGAAAATTATGGAATTAGAGTCAACCGGTGTAGTTGAAAATATGGTTGAATTTGTCTATAGTTCGGGGGAACAAGAGGATGTCAAGATCCGGAAAGAAAAGAAAAATAGAGGCTTGATGTCACATTCCAAGCATTTCTCAACATTGGAATTGTGTGATGATATGAAAATTGAATTAAATGAGTCAATGAGGGATTGCGAAGAGGAGAGGCAAGGGCCATACATCTTACAATTTGAAGGTACAAGAAGGCAAAATAACATTCCTCACGTGGAAGCCAAGACATGCAAATTAAAGCAAATGGTGTTTCTCTTGATCATCTACTTACCACCCCACTGCTCGTGATCACAAACTTGATTCCAAGTTAGGTGCCCGGATCATATCTTCAAGTGGCGAGAAAAATGGTAAAGTTGATTCGCGTCATGCCACGACGTTAAATGCGGCACTTGGTAGGAGGCAACCCATCGTTTTCAAAATTTTTAGTCATTTTTGAAATTTTGTTTTAGAATAGTTTAGTATACTATTTTTACTAATCGGTTGGAGTTGAATTAAGGAGTTTGAGGTGTTGGAGTGCACAAAGAAGTTGCTTCCCAATCTGTTCATCAGCTATCTGGTGCAACCGCATCTGCGAAACACTACTCGCAGATGCAGCCTCACAAACGCGCTAGTTGGAGCGCAAATACGAAATCTTCACAGATGCGACGCGTCGAGTGAGTTTAAAGAAAAAGGCCTCTCTTACAGGTAACACTCTAAATTGTTTCCCCAAAACTCAAAACTTCCTCTCATCTCTCACACAAATACTACTCAACCTCTCCATTGCTCTTCATTTCTACTGCTCTCATACATGACAATCAGGTAATAGTCTTCGCCCCTCTCTTAGCTGCTCTATTTTCGATTTTCTTCTTCTTCTTCATAGTCATTCCCTACAGTCCCCTTTTTCCCATTATTGATTACTGTTGATATTAGGGTGAGGAAATTGATTGAGAGTGTGCATTTGTGTGCTATTGTTATTGGAAAACATTTGGGGAAATCTGAGTACCTAATTTGTTTAAAGAAGCATGACTTCTCTTTGCATGTTAAATATTCGATAATGTAACGACTCGACCGGTCGTTTTGATAGTTATAGCATCATTTTACCCACTTCTACTTCTTTTTTTGTTATTCAACTATATTATGTTATATCGGGTTAGTTGGTTCGGGATCGGAGTGATTTCAGAGTGAATTGAGACACTTAGTCTCTTAAGTAGAAACTTAAGTTGGAAAGGTCAACTTGATGTTGACCTATATGTAAATGATCTCGAATTTGAATTCTAATGGTTCTGTTAGCTCTCTTAGGTGATTTTGGACCTAGGAGTGCGCCCGGAATGTGATTTGGAGGTCCGTGGTAGAATTAGACTAGAATTGGTGAAATTGGAAATTTGGTCATTTCGGTAGGCAGTGGAAAATTTGATATCGGGGTCGGAATGGAATTTCGGAAGTTGAAGTAGGTTTGTAATGTCATTTGCGACGTGTGTGCAAATTTAGAGGTCATTCGGACGTGGTTTGGCTGGTTTCGGCATCGGTTGTCGAATTTGGAAATTTAGAAGTTCTTAGGCTTTAATACGAGGGTAATTTGATGATTTGATATTGTTTTGAGTGATTCGAAGGTTCGACTAAGTTTGTATGTTGATATATGACTTGTTGGTATTTTTGTTGAGGTCCCGACGGCCTCGGGGTGATTCTGGGTGGTTAACGGATTTGTCAAAGTTGGAATTAGCAACTAGAGCTGCTGCTTCTGCTATTTCCGCACCTGCGGAAGGAAGAGTCGCAGTTGCGAGGCCGCTGGTGCGCATGGGGAGTGCGCAAGTGCGGGCAACGCTTGAATTGTGCGCAGGTGCAAGCCCGCAGGTGCGAAACCTAGGGCGCAGATGCACAAAGAGAAAATGCTGGGCAGGCTTCACAGAAGCGGAGGAAACGGGCAGGTGCGCCTTCGCAAGTGCGACGAGTTTGCCGCAGATGCGGAGTTTTGGCGAATAAGTGAGTTGCGCAGGTGTGGCTCTTTTGACCACAGGTGCGGTCATGCGGGTGCGAGTAAATGGCCGCAGGTGCAAGAAGCCTCGGCAGAGGGTACATATTGCACATTTCGCGAATATTGGTGCATTCTTCACCATTTCTATTCGGTTTTGGAGCTTTTGGGAGAGATTTGAAAAAGGAATCAAGGGGGTTTAATTGAGGTAAGTTACTTGAGCCCTAATACTTGTATATATGGTGATTTTCCGTTATTTAATCATTTTTATTAGTGAAAATGAGGGGTTAGGGCTTGGAATTTGTGGATAGTAATTTAAGGATTTGAAGGACCAAACAATGTCGTATTTTGATGAATTTGGTATGGTTAGACTCATGAGTAAATGAGCTTTCTAGTTTTGTGAATTTTGTCGAATTTCGATACGTGGGACCGGGGGCCGGGTTTGAGCCAATTTTGGGTTTTGGTCTAATTTTGTAGCTTTTCTTGTGGAATTCATTCCATTAGCGCGTATTGATGGTATTGTACTGATTGTGAATAGATTCGGAGCATTGGGAGGCCGAGTCCAGAGGCAAGAGCATTGCAGGGTAGAGATTTGACCGGTTTGAGGTAAGTAACGATTGTAAATCTAGTCCTAAGTGTACAAAACCCCGTATTTTGTATCATTCTACTATTTTTAGTAGCGCAAATTCTAGGTGACGGGCGTGTGGGAGGACACTGTTGAGAATTGTGACTTTGTCCATCCCGTAGCAACTGTAAAGTTGCATACTTTGTTGAAACTATATGATACTTATATGTTTTAGAAAGAATTTCTGTAAATTGGACTGAATGCTATGTTTGGGCCTTGCGCCAGTGCTGTTTGGACCCTTAGGGCCTTTTTCTTACTATCCTTTCATTATTTTCGATTGAAAATCTATACTCAGTCATGTTTATACTTGTTTACTGCATAACTCAGTTTTATCACTCTATTTTGATGCATATAAATGTTTTGGGCCGAATGCCATGTTTTATTGAAATGCCCGAGTGGCTTGATAGGTTTATGACTGAGTGTGGCCGAGGGGCAGATTGAGTGTTTATGACTATGAATTCCATGTTTTACTGAAATGCCCGCATGCAGCATACTTTATTATTATAGCACGTGAGTTGTCCGTGTAGATTATAGCGCTTGGGCTGAAGGAGCCCCTCCGGAGTCTGTACACACCCCTAGTGAGCGTAGGTACCTAGTGAGTGCGAGTGCCGAGTGCTGAGTGACTGGGAGGCATGAATGATTGTGAGGTATGCCCGAGTGGCAAGAGTGATTGTGAGGTATGCCCGAGTGGCAAGAGTGATTGTGAGGTATGCCCGAGTGGCAAGAGTGATTGTGAGGTATGCCCGAGTGGCAAGAGTGATTGTGAGGTATGCCCGAGTGGCAAGAGTGATTGTGAGGTATGCCCGAGTGGCAAGAGTGATTGTGAGGTATGCCCGAGTGGCAAGAGTGATTGTGAGGTATGCCCGAGTGGCAAGAGTGATTGTGAGGTATGCCCGAGTGGCAAGAGTGATTGTGAGGTATGCCCGAGTGGCAAGAGTGATTGTGAGGTATGCCCGAGTGGCAAGAGTGATTGTGAGGTATGCCCGAGTGGCAAGAGTGATTGTGAGGTATGCCCGAGTGGCAAGAGTGATTGTGAGGTATGCCCGAGTGGCAAGAATGATTGTGAGGTATGCCCGAGTGGCAAGAGTGATTGTGAGGTAAGCCCGAGTGGCACGAGTGACTGTGAGGTTTGCCCGAGGGGCTGTATATGAGTGATGTTTTGCCCGAGGGGCTGTTTATGATTTCATCATTTTGCTCACCTTTGCATTTTTCCTCTGTCTGAAAACTGTTGAAAAATATCTTTAAATGATTTTTACTGAAATTGTGTTAAACGAAATGTTTTGATTCAAATACGGATTTTAAAAGCATGTGGTATTTTACTGAGATTTCCCGATATGAATGTTATATGCTTTATTGCTTGTCACTACTGCTCAATCTTTATTTATAGTTGTTACTTACTGAGTTGGCGTACTCACGTTACTCCCTTCACCTTGTGTGCAGATTCAGGTGTAGCTGGACACGTTAGCGATTATTGAGTGTCCTGGTTGCAGATTTTCTTGGAGATAGCAAGGTAGCTGTTTTGCGATCGCAGCCCCTGCTCTTCTCCCTCTTATATTCCTCTAGTTGTATTTAGCTATTTTCTAGGCTGAGTTAGCCTTGATATTGTTAGACATATTGTAGTAGATGCTCATAGTCTAGTGACACTCCGATGTCGGGCTTTTCCTTCTGCACTTTTATTTTGATTTGAACTCCTTTACGAAGGATGTTATGTTAAATAACATTGAAATTATCTTTGAAATGAAAATATCGTTTTGTTTTGGAAATGTGTCGGCTTGCCTAGTTCCACGATAGGCTCCATCACGACAGGGGTTAGTTTGGGTCGTGATAGATTGGTATCAGTGCCTAGGGTACATAGGTCTCACGACCCATGAGAGGGTTTATTAGAGTCTTGCGGATTGGTACGGAGACGATTGTACTTATCTTCGAGAGGCTGCAGAACCTTTAGGAAATTCCACATTCTTGAATTCGTGTCGTGCGAATCTGTTGATTCTAGTAACTAAACATATGTTGTTTCATTCTCTCACAGATGGTGAGGACTCGTGCTACCGATCAGGAGGGCCAGCCACCAGTACCACCAGCCAGGTCCGCAAGAGGCCGAGGCCGCGGTAGAGGCCGTGATAGGGGCAGAGGTGCAGCCCGTACAATAGGTGGGGCAGTACTTGCAGATCCTCCGGTTGTCCTAGATGAGGACTAGGTTCCAGTTGTTGATGCACCAGCTCAGGCACCACCTGTGCCTATTATGATTCCAGTCCTTCAAGAGGCCCTAGCACAGATTTTGACAGCATGTACCGGCCATGCTTAGGCAATCTTTATTTCGACGGCTGCAACCACTTATCAGGCCAGGGGAGGCACTCAGACTCCTGTCGCTCGCACACCCGAGCAGGTTATTCAGGGACTTCAGACACCAGAGGCACACCAGCCCAACCAGCTGTTGTTTCTTAGGATTATGTGGTTCCTGCTATGCCTAAGGATGATCAACATAGGTTGGAGAGGTTTGGGAGACTCCAGCCACCACCTTTCAGTGGCACAAAGAGAGAGGATGCTGAGGACGTTTTGGACAGGTGTCAGAGGATACTCCGTACGGCTGGTATTTTGGAGACTTATGGGGTCTCATTCACTACCTTTCAGTTTTCTGGGGCTGCACTCAGATGGTGGGAGACTTACGAGAGGCGTGGGCCTGTTGGCATAGCAACCCTTACTTGGCAACAGTTCTCCGTGGTATTTTTGGAGAAGTTTGTGCCTCGATCCCGTAGAGAGGAGTTGCACAGACGGTTTGAGCGGCTTCGCCAGGATGATATGTCTGTGACATAGTATGAGATGCGGTTCTCTGAGTTGGCCCGTCATGCGATCTGTTTGTTTCCCACGGACAGGGAGAGGATCATGAGGTTTATTGATGGTCTCACTTATCAGCTACAGTTGCTCACGACCAGAGAGAGGGTTTTGGGTGCTACTTTTGATGAGGTTGTCGACATTACTTGACATATTGAGATGGTTCGCGGTCAGGAGAGGGTTGAGAGGGAGGGCAAGAGGCCTCATGGTCAGGGTGGATTCAGCGGTACTCCATTTGGGGGTCAGTTCAGGCACGGTAGAGGTCATCATTTCAGACACGCTATGTAAGCTCGGCCATTTTATCGGGGCGCATCATCTGGCCATAGTTCTCACAGTTCTCATCAGGGCTACTCATCACTTAGTGCCCTTGCAACTCAGAGTTTGTCCTTTGCTCAACCTGTTCAGGGCTCTTCCATGCCAGGTTCTTCTATCAGTTATCCTGGTGCTAGGGGTTCCTTTCAGTTTCTGCCGCCAGAACCAGGGAGTTGTTTTGAGTGTGGGGAGCTTGGGCATATGTGGAGGTAGTGTCCTCATCGTCATTGAGGTCTATCTCAGTAGAGGAGTCAGCCTCTAACTATAGCACCATTTACCTCACCACCCGCCTAGTCAGCTTGGGGTAGAGGTCAATCAGCTAGGGGTCGCCCTAGAGAGGGAGACAGATCAGGGGGTAGTCAGGCCCGTTTCTATGCCTCCCTGCCAAACCAGATGCTATTGCTTCAGATGCAGTGATTGCAGGTATTGTCTAAGTTTGTCACAAAGATGCCTTAGTATTACTTGACCCTGGTTCCACGTATTCATATGTTTCCTCGTATTTTGCCTATTTTCTGGATATACCCCGTGAGTCTTTAGTTTCATCTGTACATGTATCTACTCATGTGGGCGATACTCTTATTATGGACCGCGTATACCGGTGATGTGTGGTGACTATTGGGGGTCTGGAGACCCGAGTGGATCTATTGTTGCTCAGTATGGTTGACTTTGATGTGATATTGGGTATGAATTGGTTATCTCCATGTCATGTTGTTCTAAATTGTCATGCTAAGACGATGACGTTGGCTATGCCGAGAATTCCGAGGGTTGAGTGGAGCGGTTCTGTAGATTATGTACCAAGTAGGGTGATTTCATATTTGAAGGCTCAGCGCATGGTGGAGAAGGGTTGCCTATCTTATTTGGCTTTTGTGAGGGATGTTAGTGTAGAGACTCCTGTCAATGATTTTGTTCCGTTGGTACGTGAGTTTCCGGATGTGTTTCCTGCAGACCTGCCGGGCATGCCGCCTGACAGGGATATTGACTTTGGTATTGATTTGGTGTCGGGCACTCAGCCCATTTCAATTCCACTGTATCATATGGCACCGGCGGAGTTGAAGGAATTGAAAGAACAACTTCAAGAACTCGTTGATAAGTGGTTTATTCAGCCTAGTGTGTCACCTTGGGGTGCACCGGTTCTATTTGTGAAGAAGAAGTATGGTTCCATAAGAATGTGTATTGATTAGAGGCAGTTAAACAAGGTCACAATCAAGAACAAGTATCCTTTTCCTCGTATTGATGATTTATTCGACCAGCTTCAGGGAGCGAGGGTGTTCTCTAAGATCAATTTAAGGTCCGGTTATCACCAGCTGAAGATTCGGGATTCAGATATTCTTAAGACAGCTTTCAGGACTCGATATGGCCATTATGAGTTCTTGGTGATGTCTTTTGGGATGACCAATGCCCCAGCAGCGTTCATGCATTTGATGAACAATGTATTCCAGCCCTATTTGGACTCATTCATTGTTGTATTCATTGATGAAATCTTGGTGTACTCTCGTAGCTAGGAGGAGCACGCTCAGCATTTGAAGATTATATTACAGAGATTGAGGGAGGAGAAGATTTATGAAAAGTTCTCCAAATGTGAGTTTTGGCTCCGTTCAGTAGCATTCTTGGGACACGTGGTGTCCAATGAGGGTATTCAGGTGGATCCGAAGAAGATAGAGGCGGTGCAGAGTTGGCCCAGATCGTCCTCAGCCACAGAGATTAGGAGCTTTCTTGGTTTGGCGGGTTACTACTGTCGCTTTGTGGAGGGATTTTCATCTATTGCATCTCCCTTGACCGAATTGACCCAAAAGGGTGCTCCATTCAGGTGGTCAGATGAGTGTGAGGAGAGCTTTTAGAAGCTCAAGACTGCTTTGACCATAGCTCCAGTGTTAGTTCTTCCATCAGCTTCAGGTTCTTACACCGTGTATTGTGATGCCTCGAGGATAGGCATTGGTTATGTTTTGATGCAGGAAGGTAGGGTGATTGCCTATGCCTCGCGCCAGTTGAAGACCCATGAGAAGAACTATCCTGTCCATGATCTTGAGTTAGCAGCCATTGTTCACGCCTTGAAGATTTGGCATCATTATTTGTATAGGGTTCATTTTGAGATCTATACTGATCACCGAAGTATGCAGTATCTGTTAAAGTAGAAGGACCTTAATTTGCGTCAGCGGAGATGGTTGGAGCTTCTTAAGGACTATGATATCACTATTTTGTACCATTCGGGGAAGGCCAATGTGGTGGCCAATGCTTTGAGTCACCGGGTAGAGAGTTTGGGGAGTTTAGCATATCTTCCAATAGTAGAGAGACCTTTGGCATTGGATGTTCAGGCCTTAGCGGGTTAGCTTGTCAGATCGGATATTTTGGAGCCTAGTCGGGTATTGGCTTGTGTGGTCTCTAGGTCTTCTCTTTATGACGGTATCAGGGAGCGTCAGTATGATGACCCCCAGTTGCTCATTCTTCAGGATAGGGTTCGGAGAGGTGATGCTAGGGATGTGACTATTAATGATGACGGCGTGCTGAGAATGCAGGGCCGGATATGTGTGCCTAATATAGATGGGCTTCGAGAGTTGATTCTTGAGGAGGCCCACAGCTCGCGGTATTCCATCCATCCGACTGCCGCAAAGATGTACCAGGATTTGAGGGAGCACTATTGGTGGAGGTAGATGAAGAAGGATATAGTTGGGTTTGTGGCTCGGTGTCTCAACTGTCAGCAGGTTAAGTATGAGCATCAAAGACCGGGTCGCTTGCTTTAAAGATTAGAGATCCCATAGTGGAAGTGGGAGCGGAACACCATGGACTTTGTAATTGGGCTCCCACGGACTTCGAGGAAGTTCGATGTTATTTGGGTTATTGTGGATCGGCTGACCAAGTCCGCGCACTTCATTCAAGTTGTACTACTTACTCTTCAGAGCGGTTGGCTAAGATTTATATCTGAGAGATCGTTTGCCTACATGGTGTCCCAGTTTTCATCATTTCAGATAGGGATACTCAGTTCACATCGTGGTTTTGGAGGGCCTTGTAGCGAGAGTTGGGTACTCAGGTTGAGTTGAGCACAGCTTTTCACCCTCAGACGGATGGGCAGTCCGAGCACACTATTCAAATATTGGAGTACATGTTGCGTGCTTGTCATTGACTTTGGGGGTTCATGGGACCAGTTTCTTCCACTCACGGTGTCATTGACTTTGGGGGTTCATGTGTCATTGACTTGGTCCAGGACGCATTAGATAAGGTGAAATTGATTCAGGTGCGGCTTCTCACGGTGCAGTCTAGGCAGAAGAGCTACGCGGATAAGAAGGTCCGTGATGTGTCTTTTATGGTTCGAGAGAAGGTTTTGCTGAAGGTATCACCCATGAAGGGTGTTATGAGGTTTGGGAAGAGGGGAAAGTTGAGCCCCCGGTTCATTGGGCCTTTTGAGTTGCTTCAGAAAATAGGGGAGGTGGCTTATAAGCTTGCCTTGCCTCCCAGCTTGTAGAGTGTGCATCCAGTGTCTCATGTTTCCATGCTCTGAAAGTATATTGGAGATCCGTCCCATGTTTTGGATTTCAGCACGGTTCAATTGGAGGGTGATATGACTTATGATGTGGAGCCGGTGGTTATTTTGGATCGGCAGGTT
>AWOL01S0043725.1:71804-120771 GCA_000715115.1 Nicotiana otophora
TATATATATATATATATATATATAACAAATGTGTGGAGTCTTGAGAAAATTATAGAAGTACTTTAAGGTGCTACTATGTTGGTAACTAGAGGTCAATAAGGGCTATGTGGTTTAAAAAGAAGCAAAGTGCAAAAAGGAAGACAAAAGTGAGTAGTGTTCAATGAGGGTGTAGTCACTTGTATCTAAAATGCTTATCCTACCCTTCCCTAAACCTATGCTACAAGCTTAAAAAGTCCTTATGGGTTCTCCAACTTAACGTTTTTGAATAGGCGGCGAATTAAAATAAGGGCAAGCTTATCGCATGATATTTTATAACACTTGAAATTCTTTGTTAATAGTGAGTGTCTTTGTGCATTTATTTATAGTGTTGTTATTGTAAATATGGTGATTTTGGGACTTTCTTTCTTATGAGGGCACATGGATTATGATGGATTGGTGACATTGATAGATTCCAAATTGTGTAAATTGAGCATGTGTAGTAGACTAGTGCTTTTGAGTCATTTCTTGATGCTTGGTTGTTGTCACTTGACTATTTTGAAACTCCATTGCATTCTTGAGATTGTTTTAAATGATAAAGTTATTTGGTTGAGATTCACATACATGAGCCTAATTATTAGTACCAACCAAATCCATAAGTGTTACGCTTAAGTGGAAAATGTGAATTGGAAATGATAGCGATGCAAATTGTGCTTTAAATGGCAAAACCTTATTGAATATTTAGTTTTGATTTTCTGGAGAACAAGCAAAAGCTTTAAGTTGGGGTTGTTGATGAGTGGTGATTTTACCATTTATTTTAATCTCTTTTCTTTAAATTTTGTGTCCTTTAATTATAATTTGAGGTTGATTATGGTGTGTATTGCTAGATTTTCAGGGAAATAAAGTCTTGAAGAGAATTAAAATCAAATGAAGTGGAATTAAGTAAAAGAGAGTTGAAATAGTGAAAAATCCTCCAGTGATTTCGCATATGCAAAGCACTGTTCCCTTATGGAATCTTGCATCTGCGAGAAAAGACCTGCATCTGCGGAAGAAGACCTGGAGCAACTGGTGGATCTACAGGTGCTTCTCTAGCCGTTGTATGAGATACACCTCGGCCTCTACCACAGCCCTGACCTCTCACAGTCATATCTGGTGGTACTGGTGGCTGTCCGCTCGATCCGGTAGCACCTTGTCCTCACCATCTGTGAGAGAATAGAATATCAGAAGTTCAGTTTTCGGAATCAACAAATCCGTACGACAAGAATACAATAAAGTGAAGCTTTCCTAATGGTTCGGTAGCCGCTCGAAGATATGTACAGACGTTTCTATACCAATCCCCAGGACTCGACTAAACCTGCTCAAGACTCGTGAGACCTATGTAACCTAGGCTCTGATACTAACTTGTCATGATCCAAAACTCAACATGTCCCGATGGCGCCTATCACAGTACTAGGCAAGCCGACAACCGCAAATAAATACGCATTTTTAAATTAAAAACAAGATGAAATAGGTTTAACACTAATAACTCTCAGAAATAGTCGATAAGAAATACTGCGACTCAAATACAAAATTCCCAAAAATCTGGGTGCTATTGAGTACATGAGCATCTAAATGACAATACAGTCAAGACATCAAATACAATTGTCTGGAAAGATCGATCAGTGTTAAATAAAGGAAAAGAAAGAGATTCGAGGTTTGCGGACGCCAAAATAGCTACCTCAAAAGTCTCCAAGCAGATGAAGCTCTAAATCTAGAAACTGTCATGCCCAGGAATGCCTGGATCTGCACATGAAGTGTAGAGTTTAGTATGAGTACAACCGACCCAATGTACTAAATAAGTAATAGGACTAACCTTGGGCTGAAAGTAGTGACAAGCTCATAATGGTACAATCCAAATTCAGAAAATAACAATGTAGATATGACAGGAAGATGACAATAATAACTCAGAGAAAGCCTCATAATTAGTTTGAAGACAACTTAGAAATGTAGACATGCTTTCAAGTATTTATAGTTTGAGCTCAACACGGATAAAATAAGCCAAGTATGACTAATATGAGTTATGTTACATCTCGATATCTACATGTAAAATATGCATGTCAATTGTAATGCAACACAGTGATAAAGCCATATTATCAAACTCTCGGTGTATTCATCATCACTCAGCACACACATTCTCAATCATGGCATGTTGCAGCGTGCAACCCTATCCCATAAATGTCACTCACAATCAGGCCCTCGGCCTCACTCAGTCATCATTCTCTCCAGTCTATCGGGCTCACAAAACAATGATACATGATGAAACAATAATAATAACAGAGACTGAGATATGATATGCAAATAATGAATGTGACTGATTACATAACTACAATTTAAGCAAATAACTTAACAACAAAAACGACCTAAATGGGTCCAAACAGTAGCAGCATATAGCCTAAACATGATTTCTAACATGATTCTAAGCTCAATTTCTCTAACACATGGAGAATACATGAATAATAACAAGATTAGATAACTACACAGTCCCATGGAATCAACCGAGTCACAATTAATACGGTGCATGCCCACACGCATGTCACTAGCATGTGCGTCACCTCAACACCGACCACCTAACATGTAGTTTGGGGATTCATACCCTCGGTATCAAGTTTATAAGTGTTAGTTACCTCAAACTGTGCAAATATCTACTCCAACAAGCCCTTGCCTCGCGAATCACCCTCCGAACGGCTCAAATCTAGCCACAAACACATTAATACAATCAACACAAGCAATAGGAATCAATTCCATATGATAAAGCCAAGTTCTTTAACCAAAGTCAAAAATTCAACCATGTGCCCACGTCTCACAATCTGTCTAAATTAACAAAATCCAAATACCCATTCAACAACGAGTCCAAACATACTAAAATTACTCAATTTCGATCGCAACTCGACCTTAAATTCTTCAAATTATAGTCTATGAAGTTTCACAATTATCTCCCAATTTTTCAACCCAAAACACTAATTAAATGGAAAACATAATGATAGACTCATGTATATTAACCGAATCGGAGTAAGCATCACTTACCGCAATTAACTCAATTAAAATCTCTTCAAGAATCGCCCAAATTCGAGGTCTCTAGCTCAAAATATGAGAAATGTGTTGAAACCCTCGATTTTGGTATTTCAATAGTCTGTCCAGTGCTTACACATCACGGCAGCAGATAAATCCACGCAATCATGAAGAACAAAATCCTCAACTCTCCAAACTTCTATTTTTTTCGACTTTCGCCTATTCCAAAACTCTTTCAAATTAGGCTTCCAACCTTGGGACTAAGCGTCCCAACTCATTCCGGAACATTCCCGAAACCAAACCAATCACCCAGGCATGTCACATAACAACAAACAAACTATGTGATCCTTTACACTATGCGATCTTGAAAATAAATGGGGGAATAGGGTTACAATACTCAAAACAACTAGCCGGGTGATTACAAAACTATTTCCTTTACACTATGCAATCTTGAAAATAAAGAATTTTCCAAAGGTTCCATTAGCTTCGTTACGTGATTTTTGGACTTAGGAGTGTGTCCGGAATGTGATTTGGAGGTCTGTAGTAGAATTAGGCTTGAATTGGCAAAAGCTGGTAATTTGGTTGGCACTGGAAAATTTGATATCAGGGTCAAAATGGAATTTTGGAAGTTGGAGTAGGTTCGTAGTATCATTTGTGACGTGTGTGCAAAATTTGAGGTGATTCGGACGTGGTTTGCGTGTGGGAGTTCGCAGGTGCTCGTGGGAGTTCGCAGGTGCGGACAGTGTCGAGGTAGGCTAGGTCTGCAGGTGCGTAGGTGAGGTCGCATCTGCGAGGCCGCAGATGCGCTTCGGAAGTCGCAGGTGCGGGGAGTGCTGGGCTAAGAAGGATGCGCAGGTGCGAGAAAGTTGTCGCATCTGCGAGCCCGCATGTGCGAGACCTGGGGCGTAGATGCAGAAGGGAAGGACGTGATTGGCTTCGCAGATGCGGAGAATTATGCACAGGTAAGAAAGGTTGGCCGTAGATGCGGAACCTGGGATCTAGATGGGCCGCAGGTGCGATATTGCTGGGCAAAAAAGCCCCAACCCGTGGTTTTGTCTTCATTGTCAATTTTTGGATTTGAGAAACTCGGGAGAGAGGCGATGTTTCGAAGGTTTTCAAGGAGCAACGTTGGGGTGAGTCATTCTAACCCTTAATGGTATAAATTTCTTGAATCTATCATCATTAATTAGTAGGATTTGTGAAGTGAAATAAGGGGTTAGGGCTTGGGATTTTGGAGAGTGTAATTTGAGGATTTGAAGGACCAAATGATGTCGGAGTTTGATGAATTTCATATGGTTAGACTCATGAGTGAGTGGGCTATTGGGTTTTGTGTCTTTTGTCGGATTTCAAGACGGGGGCCGGATTTGAGCCAATTTCGAGTTTTGAGTCTAATTTGATATTTTTCATGTGGAATTGATTCCTTTAGCCCATATTGCTCGTATTGTATTACTTGTGGCTGGGTTCGGGATGTTTGAAGGCCGAATTGAGAAGCAAGGGCATTCCGTAGTAGGACTTTGCTTGAATTGAGGTAAGTAATGCTTTCAAACTTGGTTCTGAGGGTTCGAAACCCCAAGTTATGTGTTATGTGATTAATGACGAACATGCCAAGTGACGAGTGTGCGGGCATGCGCCGTGAGAATTGTGAGCTGGGTGATTCCATGGCACTATTTAGTAACTCTATCCTATTGATATCCATGTTTTCATCATGAGATAAAGTAGTTGAACTGTAAATCATGCTAGATATCATGTTTAGGCATTGTGCCGCTATTGTTTAGACCCTTAGCGGTCTCTTCTTGTTGTCATCTCACTAGTTTCCATTTACTATTTCATACTCAGTCAAGATCATGCATTTTTATATCATACCTCGGTCTCATTTTTATATCATACCTCGTCTCAGTTAATTATCGATTCATCATATCATTGTTCCGGGTTGTTTTCATGACATTGTGAGCCCGTGGTAAGACTGGAGATGTTGATGACTGAGTGAGGCCGAGTTCCTGGTTATGAGTGACAGTTATGGGATCGGACTGCATGCCGCAATGGTTATATTGATGATTATGATAGCGCTTGGGCTGTAGTAGCCCCTCCGGAGTTTGTAACACACCCCTAATGAGCATGGTTGATATTATTGAGGGATGGATCTTCCCTGGACATGGATCTTGTCTGAAGTACTTGATACCTGGAGATGGATCTTCTCAACAGGGATGGATTGGCCTTCCTCGGTACTGGGTGACTTATAGTCAGTGATGTATATGTTCTGGGATGGATTTTCCCTGTGCCGTATGGGCCATATACAGTACCGAGTGGTTGAGCATTCGAGAATGTGAGCACATGAGGCTGACAGCATGATGTATCACATGTAGTATGAGCATTGACATGTAGAGATAGCAGAGTTATATTTTTTACACTATTCGGTTCTGCTTCACTTTACTGTTTGAGTTGCCTATTTAATTTGAAAGCATTCCTACGTTTTTGTTCAGCTATTTCTATTTTATATGTACTAGTTGAGTTCGTCACTACCTTTCAGTCCAAAGTATGGACTTGTTACTTACTGAGTTGGTGTACTCACGTTACCCCCTGCACCTCGTGTGCAGGTTCACGCGATACCGGTCGTAGCAGCGGTTGCTGATTGAGGATCCTAGAGCTTTGGAGACTATAAAGGTAGTTGCACGGCGTTCGCGGGCCTTGACTCTCCTTCTTTATCTTTTTTGTACTTTCAGTTTATATCTCTAGACACTGTAGTAGACTGTATTTTTGATCTAGACGCTCATGTACTTAGTGACACCCTAGTTTTGGGATGGATTGTATCACTTTGGGATTTTTATATGTTTTAAACGGTTTTTCTTAAATGTTAAATGCTTCCGTTAACATTTTCAAACTTATTGCTATTGGTGTTGGTTGTTGAGTTGAGGCTGGCCTAGTTCCACAATTGGCGACATCACGACGGTTAATTTTGGGTCGTGACAAGTTTGTATCAGAGCCTAGGTTACATGGGTCTCACGAGTCATGAGCGGGTTTAGTAGAGTCTTGCGGATCGGTACGGTGACGTTTGTACTTATCTTCGAGAGGCTGCAAAACCTTTAGGAAAATTTCACATTCTTGAATTCTTGTTGTGCGAATTTGTTGATTCTGGTAACTAAACAACTGTTGTTTCTGGTAACTAAACATCAGTTATTTAATTCTCTGAGAGATAGTGAGGACTCGTACCATCGGGAAGGATGGACAACCACCAGTAGCACCAGCCAGGGTCGCGAGAGGCTGAGGGCGCGGTAGAGGTCGCGGTAGGGGGAGAGGTGCAGCCTGCACAATGGTTGGGGCAGTACCTGTAGATTAACTTGTTGCCCCAGATCAGGACCAGATCCGAGTTGTTGATGCACCAGCTCATGCACCACCTGTACCTATTGTGATTCCAGGCCTTCAGGAGGCCTTAGCTCAGATTCTGACCGCTTGCACCATCCTTGCTTAGGCAGTCTATGTTCCGGCCGTAGCAGCCACTTCTCAAGCCGAGGGAGGTGCTTAGACTCCCGCCACTCGCATACCCGAGCAAGTTGTTTAGGGATTTCAGACACCGGAGGCACCACCAGCCCAGCCGGTTGCAGCTGCTCAGGATTATGTGGTTCCTGCTATGCCTGAGGATGATCAGTGTAGATTGGAGAGGTTTGGGAGACTCCAGCTTCCACCTTTCAATGGCACAGAGAGAGAGGATGCCCAGGACTTCTTAAACAAGTGTCATAGGATACTCCGTACAGCTGGCATTCTGGAGACTTGTGGGGTCTCATTCACTTCTTTTTACTTTTCTGGGTTGCACTCAGATGGTGGGAGACTTACGAGAGGCGTAGGCCTATGGGCATAGCACCCCTTACATGGCAGCAATTATACGTGATCTTTTTGGAGAAGTTCGTGCCTCAGTCCCGCAAATAGGAGTTGCATAGGCAGTTCGAGCAGCTTCGTCAGGGTGCTATGTTTGTGAAGCAGTACGAGTTGCGATTCTCAGAGTTGGCCCGCCATGCTATCTGGTTGATTCTCACAGACAGGGAGAGGATCATGAGGTTTGTAGATGGTCTCACTTATCAGCTGTGATTGCTTATGACCAGAGAGAGAGTGACTGGTGCAACTTTTGACGAGGTTGTCGACATCGCTCGCCAGATTGAGATGGTTCGCAGTCAGGAGAGGGTTGAGAGGGAGGCCAAGAGGCCTCATAGACAGGGAGGATTTAGTGGTGCTCGTTTTAGGGGTCAGTTACAGCACGGTAGAGGTCGTCCTTTCTGGCATGCTCATATGGCTCACCCAATGCACCTAGGTGCATCATCCAGTCATGGGTCCCATGGTTATCAGCAGGGCCAGTCTTCATTCGATGCACTACCAGCTCAGAGTTCTCCACATGCAGCATCAACTCAGGGTTCGTTTGTGTTAGAACCTTCTAGCAGTTATTCCGGTGCTTCGGATTTCCTTCAGTCCCCACCGCCATTTGCAGAGAGAGGTTGCTTTGAGTGCGGAGATTTGGGTCATATCAAGAGGCATTGTCCCCGCCTCTCGGGATGTTCATCTCAGCAGAGGAGTCAGCCTTCTACTTCGTCACCAGTTACTTCACCACCCGCCCAGTCAGATCGGGGTGGAGCTCAGTCAACTAGGGGTCGCCCTAGAGGGGGAGGCCGATCAGGTGGCGATCAGGCCCGTTTCTATGCACTCCCTTCCAGACCAGATGCCATTACTTCAGATGCTGTGATCGACCCTGGTCCCACTTATTCATATGTGTCCTCATATTTCGCTCATTATCTGTATATGCCCCGTAAGTCTCTAGCTTCACCTGTTCATATGTCTACACTGGTGGGCGATACTATCATTATGGACCATGTATATCGGTCATGTGTGGTGACTATTGGGAGTCTGCATACTAGAGTAGATCTCTTATTGCTTAGTATGGTCAATTTAGATGTTATCTTGGGTATGGTGAGTTATCAGATATTTTGTTATATGGCTTTGAGCCAAGTGGGGGAGTTTGCTAGCTATGATTTGATCTCACGATTTTGTACGGTATTAGTTTTGGGCTGAGGCATACTTGTTGATTGGTCATGACTTGCAGAGGTTTATATCGGGGATGACTTGAGTAAGAAGATTTCATGAATAAGGGTTATATTGCACTTTATGAAAAATCATGAAATGATTACATAGTTATATTGAAGGATGTAGCTCACACGGAGTGTGAGTTTGATCGGTGGTGTTAAGGCAGGGTTACCCCCACGAGCGTTGTTGTGCTAATGAGGTACCGGGATTTACGGTAATTATGCATGATTATGAATTCTACATTTTAGTATAAGAAAGGTAAGAAGAATAATTTTAAAGTTTACATAAGGTATTTTCAGAGTGAGCATTACATTTGCGGTATTTTTGGAGGTACATAAGAAGAGTACAATGGCTTACGGGTCTTATGTTGGTGTGATGTTATATTAGGGTGTCTTGTAGTGGGTTTTGGGTAAGGATCGTGGAGTTCTGACAAGGAGAAGTATCAAATTGAGAATAATTCAGAAGAAACTCGAAGTAAATAGGACAACTGGGTAGTAGGCTAGACCAGTATGGTGATGACATGATAGATGTGGTGTGTTGTGCAGGATTAAAATATACATGTACAAGGTGACAGTTCATTCTTGAAGGCAAGTTCACGAATTCTAGATAGAATGGTCAGTGTTGTATATTTAGATGTATGTTATAGTTGCTCGGTAATCCCTTAGAGGGGTGCGCGATTGAAATGGGCATTGTGTTTTGATTTACGGATGTGCCATTCAGTTGTTATTGAGCTTATTCGTGTTTTGATATGTTTGGTGAGTTACTCTTCTATGTTACGAGGGGTTGTGATTCGTTGGTTGTATGCACCTATGGTGCAGTTATATTGGGGCCTTATAGCGGACATTTATGCGAGATGGGTATTTGGGTGATGCATGAGTGGTTGCGTATTAGTTATGTTCTTTCGGGTTTGTGTGGCATGGTGTCATTTGCTTCTCCATGGTTATGGTAATACACTTCAAGTACTTGCTGCCGGATTGCACATAGTTATTGATTTTGAGCTTGGTGGCTGAGATATTTCATGTGGATCAGTATTTGGATGGGGTCGCGTATTATGGCAGAGTTATGTTAAGATATGATCCTTGTGTTAGTGTTCTACGGTGTGTGATGGGCTCTTAGAATTGCGTTGGGGTGGTACCCGTTGGGCTTACGGGACGATTCTCTTATTTGAGATAATTTTTGTGATCGAGTACATTTGGAAGGTTGCTTATTGGTGCACGGATTGCAAGGGTTGTGGCTTTAGATAGTATTGGTGTGGCATGTCAGTAGAGTAGCTGGTATTTGATAAGATGAAGTCGTCGGATCTAGGATGGGTGATATCAGATTTGATTGTGGCATATTTGGAAGGATAATATCAAAAATCGGCTTAGGAATTTGCTAAGGTTCTTGTCAAAGGAGAGAGGGATCCACGACTGGTAGATCTAGTGAATGGTTACAAGTCTCTACGTGTTTCTTTCATCATCAATGGTGTACGAAGGTTTTACAATGGAGTCTTGTTTGATATGAGGTTTATTACCGACATGGGGTTTTTTCGAGCAGCTACGATGATTAGAAATCCTTGCTTCGAGCATTTGAGCTATGTGGTATTTGAAGTTTTGAGAATTTGAGTTATGGTTACGACTTTTGGTACAACTTGTTCAGACTTATACAGTGTGTAGGTTGTGGGATTCCAACCTTATAAAAAATTCTGGATGTTGGAAATTGGATTCTAAGGCTTGTGGGCTAGGTAGAACTAAGAAGTTTTAGTTATGTGGTGTTATCAGACCTATATGGGATAGGGTGGCGTGGGATCACCCCCGGGTACGTGCGTGGTAAGATGGAATAGTCATTTGGTGGCTTAGAAACATTTCTTGGCACGTTCGATGACGAACGTTTATTTAAGAGGTGGAGGATGTAACGACCTGGCAGGGCATTTCGTGAGTTATAGCCCTATTTCCCCCATTTCTGCTTCTTTAGGTGTTATTTAGCTGTATTTTGTTGTATCAGGTTGGTTGGTTCAGGTCCGGAGTGGTTTTCGGAGTGGAATTAGACACTTAGTCTCTAAAGTAGAAGCTTAAGTTGGAAAAGTCAACCGAATGTTGACCTATGTGTAAACAATCTCAAAATTTAATTCGGATGGTTCCATTAGCTTCGTTAGGTGACTTTTGGACTTAGGAGTGCGTCCAAAATGTGATTTGGAGGTTCGTAGTAGAATTAGGCTTGAATTGGCGAAAGTTGGTAATTTGGCGATTTTGGCCGGTAGTGGAAAATTTGAAATCGGGGTCGGAATGGAATTTCGGAAGTTGGAGTAGGTTCATAGTATCATTTTTGATGTGTGAGAAAAATTTGAGGTGATTCAGACGTGGTTTGGTTGGTTTCGCCATCGGTTGTCCAATTTGGAAGTTTAGAAGTTCTTAGGCTTGAATCCGAAGGTAATTTGGTGATTTGATGTTATTTTAAGTGATTCGAAGGCTCGACTAAGTTTGTATTTTGATATATGACTTGTTGGTATTTTTTGTTGAGGTCCTGAGGGCCTCGGAGTGATTCCGGGCGGTTAACGGATTAGTTGAAGTTGGAAAATACAGTTGAAGCTGCTGCTACTGAAACTTCCACAGGTGCGAGGTCACTGATGTGCGTGGGAGTTCACAGGTGCCGAGAGTGTCGAGGTAGGCTTGGTCTGTAGGTGTGTAGGTGAGGTCGTATCTATGAGGCCGCAGATGCGCTTGGGAAGTTGCAGGTGCGGGGAGTGTTGGGCTAGGCAGGCAGGTGCGAGAAAGTTGTCGCATCTGCAAGCCCGCAGGTGCGAGACCTGGGGCACAGATGCGGAAGGGAAAGACGTGACTGGCTTCGAAGATACGGAGAATTATGCGCAGCTGTGCAAGCGCATATGCGAAAGGTTGGCCGCAGATGCAGAACCTGGGATCTTGAGTGAGTTCCGCATCTGCGATGGAAATTCTGCAGGTGCAGTGTCGCCAAAGAGGGAAAATGGGCCGCAGGTGCGACAATGCTGGGCAGAAAAGCCCCAGCTCGAGAGAGGTAGTTTTTCGATGGTTTTCAAGGAGCAATGTTGGGGTAAGTGATTCTAACCCATAATGGTATAAATTTCGCGAATCTATGGCTTGTTCATCATTAATTAGTAGGATTGTTTAAGTGAAATAAAGGGTTAGGGCTTGGGATTTTGGAGAGTGTAATTTGAGAGTTTGAAGGACCAAATGATGTCGGATTGTGATAAATTTTATATGGTTAGACTCGTGAGTGAATGGTCTTTCGGGTTTTGTAACTTTTGTCGGATTTCGAGACATAGATCCGGGGGGCAGGTTAGAGCCAATTTCGGGTTTTGAGTCTAATTTGGTATTTTTCATGTGGAATTGATTCCTTTAGCCCATATTGCTTGTATTGTATTATTTGTGGCTAGATTCGGGACGTTCGAAGGCCGAATTGAGAGGCAAGGGCATTCCGGAGTAGGACTTTGCTTGAATTGAGGTAAGTAACGCTTTCAAACTTGGTTCTGAGGGTTCGAAACCCCAAGTTATGTGTTATGTGATTGGCATTGAGGTGATGCACATGCCACGTGACGGGCGTGCGGGCGTGCACCGTGAGAATTGTGACCTGAGTGATTCCATGGCACCGTTTAGTGACTCTATCCTATAGATATCCATGTTTTCATCATGAGATAAATTAGTTGAACTGTAAATCATGCTAGATATCATGTTTAGGCTTTGTGCCGGTATTGTTTAGACCCTTAGCGGTTGCTTCTTATTGTCATCTCAGTAGTTTCCATTTACAATTTCATACCCAGTCATGATCATGCATTTTTATATCATACCTCGGTCACATTTTCATATCATACCTTGGTTGTTTTCATGACATTGTGAGCTCGTGGTGAGACTGGAGAGGTTGATGACTGAGTGAGGCCGAGTGCCTGGTTGTGAGTCACAGTTATAGGATCGGGCTGCACGCCGGAGTGGTTATATTGATGATTATGATAGCGCTTGGGCTATAGGAGGCCCTCAAGAGTCTGTAACACACCCCCAGTGAGCACAGTTGGTATTGTTGAGGGATAGATCTTCCATGAACATGGATCTTGTCCGAAATACTTGATACCTGGAGATGGACCTTCTCCTCAGGGCTAGATTGGCCTTCCTCGGTACTGGGTGACTTATAGTTAGTGATGTATATGTTCTGGGATGGATCTTCCCTGGGCCTTATGGGCCATACACAGTACCGAGTGGTTGAGCATTCGAGAATGTGAGCACATGAGGTTGACAGCATGGTGTATCACATACAGCATATCATTTGCATGTAGAGATAGCAGAGTTATATTCTTTACACTGTTCGGTTTTGTTTCACTTTACTGTTTGAGTTACCTATTTAATTTGAAAGCATGCCTACATTTCTGTTCAGCTATTTCTATTTTATTTGTACTGGTTGAGTTTGTCACTACCTTTCAGTCTAAAGTATAGACTTGTTACTTACTGAGTTGGTGTACTCACATTACCCCCTGCACCTCGTGTGCAGATCTAGGCCATACCGGTCATAGCAGCGGTTGCTGATTGAGGATCCTAAAGTTTTGGAGACTATCAAGGTACCTGCACGGCGTTCGCAGGCCTTGACTCTCCTTCTTTATCTTATTCGTACCTTCAGTTTATATATCTAGACACTATAGTAGACTGTATTTCTGATCTAGATGCTCATGTACTTAGTGACACCCTGGTTTTGGGTTGGAGTGTATCACTTTGGGATTTTTATATGTTTTAAACAGTTTTTCTTAAATGTTAAATGCTTCCGTTAACCTTTTCAAACTTATTGTTGTTGGCGTTGGTTATTGAGTTGAGGCTGGCCTAGTTCCACGATAGGCGCCATCACGACGGTTAATTGTGGGTCGTGACAGATGGGCACACAATAGTTTGTGGACCATTTGCACGGCGGAAAGATGTTAAATTGGATAAAAACTCACTCAAGCATCGAGTCTTCTATGTGCACTAATGAAGCCGAAACTTGGCTCTCCATTATATGTGCTTGAGTCATGCCTTCACGTAATGAGACAGAGATTACACTTGAGAAAGAAAGGGTAATTTGCGCTATCATGGAGGGCACACCAGTGAATGCGAGGCAGACTATTGTTCATGAGATAACAGAGATTTTTGAGAAGAGGAATAAAAATATATTCTTCGCATCCTTGATAACTCATTTATTCTATGAAGCGGAGGTGGAGAAGTGGCCTACAGATAAAGAGGAGAATCTAGAAAATCTCATTTATCCATTGCCGAGAAAGGGAGCGGGGAATGCACAGAGCAAAATAAAGATAGATGTAGTATCTCCCTCATTTTGCCAGTTTCCTCATACCACTACTGAGATGCTCCATTCTTCCGCGGTTGCCATATGGACTTCTACTTCCATTATACCAGTTGAATAGAGACCTCTCACACTGAGGTATATCTCTCTCCAGGTCTATGGCATGGAGACACATGTCCTTCAGCTTGTGGCTGGTCTCTGCTCTGGACCATGTGGAGAGAGCGCATCTACAGGTCCATATGGGCCAGGAAAGAGTCCATCTTTGACATATCTTGTGAAGGAGCAACATGTCGTTAAAGCCAAAATGGGTAAGATTGAGTGGAGGCACTGAGAGAACATGAAAAGAAGAAGAGAAAGTTCTTGAAAAAGATGATGAGAACATTGAGAAAATTTTATGGATCAGATGATGGTGACGGGGATGACTTGGAGCTCACAGTTTCCAGTACCTCCAGCTCGGAGTGATGCAGTTTCAAGGAGCACAACTCACATTTTATTTTGTTTTGTTTTGTTACATTGAGGACAGTGCAACACTTTAGGTTAGGGTGGCTCATTTATATGTGATGGATGTATGTGGAGCATAACTATTTTGTGAACTTCATAGAGTGGTTAACTTTTGTAGTTTATTAGTGATATTTTGTAGTTATTTCTAGCATGCTAGCACTAGTTTTTTTTTATTACTAGTTGTTATTGTTTTTAGTTATTTTGTTACGTTCTTTACTTGTATTAGTATTAATTAAACTCCTTGATTTTTCTTTTTATCGCGGTTCTTTTTCAAGAAAATAATTTGTGTCGAACCGGGTGACGTTTTCCTAATATGGATGGCGTGACGACTTTCTTAAGGGATTAGTCTTGTGTAGTTTTTCTGTAACGACCCGAAAGGTCTTTTGAGAATCTGCACTTCGCTCGGAGTTTTGATAGCTCGAGCATCTTCGCATGATGTGTTATGACTTGCGTAAATCTTCGGTGTTAGTTTTCAAGTTATCCATAATCGATTTGGAAGGATGAACTTCAAGATTCAAATACTAAGTTGGAAGAATTGACTAAAGTGGATTTTTGGGTAAACGATCTCGGAATCAGAATTTGAAGGTTCCATCAGGTTTGTATGATTATTTCGGACTTGGGCGCATGTTCAGATTGGGTTTTGGATAACCCGGGAGCATTTTGGCGCCTATTGTGAAAGTTAACATTTTGAAAGAAATTCATAATATTTGGGCTGAAGTGCATATCAATGTTATCGATGTACGTTTGGGATTCCGAGTCTGAGAATAGCTCCTTATGGTGATTTTAGGATTTGGAGCGCGTCCGAAAATGGATTTGGAGGTCCGTAGGTCATTTTTCAGTCGTTTGGCAAAAGCTAGAAATTTGAAGGTTGTTGAGAAGTTTGACCGGAAGTGGACTTTTTGATATCTAGGTCGGAATCCGATTTCGGAAGTTGGAGCAGGTCTGTAATGTCAAATGTGACTTGTGTGCAAAATTTGAGGTCAATCAGACGTGATTTGATAGGTTTCGGCATCGGTTGTGGATGTTTGAAGTTTCAAGTTCATTGAATTCGAATTGAGGTGTAATTCATCGTTCCAATGTTGTTTTGTGTGTTTTGAGGCCTTGAGTAGGTCCGTGTTATGTTATGGGACTTGTTGGTATATTTGGACGGGCTCCTGGGGGCCTCAGGTATGTTCCGTGTGGGCTACGGGACATTTTCCTCCTATTTTGAACTGCTAAATCTATCATCTGGTTTTCCTTCATCGCGTTCACGTCCTTCAACTAACGTTCGCATAGTATTATTTGGAGGGTGGAATATTTCCTCTTCGCATTCGCAGCTACCCTCTCGCGTTCGCGAAGTTCTGCCACCTTCTTCTACGTGTTCGCATTCCATATGTCGCGTTCACAAAGTGCAAACCAGGCCTCTAGCACGGGTGATCATTTTCCTCTTCGCATTCGCGTGTCTCTTACACATTCGTGTAAGTCATGTCCCTTGTTCATCACGTTCGCGCCCCGTTTCTCGCATTCACGAAGGGTATTCTTGGCAGCCTTTGTTTTCTTCTTCGCGAACGCGATAGTTCTTCCGCGTTCGCGATGCATAAAAGACCTAGGCAGTGTCCTTTTAAAAATCGCGATTTTGACTTCATTTTAACATTTCCAAGCCCGAATTGAGGCGATTCTTGGAGCAATTTTCATCTTGTAGACTAGGGTAAGTGTTCTCTACTCATTTTTTATATTATATCATGAATCTACCCTCGTTTTTGGCAATTGGATTATGAATTTTATAGAGGAAATTGGAGGTTTTGGCCTAAAGTTCATAATATGAATTTTTGAATTTTGAACATCGAACCGGAGTCGGATTTGAGTGAAACTAGTATGGTTGGACTCGTACTTGAATGGGTGGTCGTATTTTGTGAAATTTGTCGGGTTTCGAGGTGCGGGCCCGAGGGTCAACTTGTCGGTCGATTTTTAGACTTTGTTAAAGATTGAGACTTTATGATCCAAAATAGTCTCTTACGAGTTTTATTTGTGCTTTGAAGTTATTTTGATTAGATTTGAGCCGCTCGGAGGTCATATCACACAAAGAGTTCATTTTGAGTATCAGTTTTCCTTCTTTGAGGTAAGTGTTTTCCCTAATTTTGTTGAGGAACTATTTTCTACTATTTGACATTGTTTGCTACATGCGGGGGTGATACATATATGAGGTGACGAGCATATATGCATGTGCCAGGGTAACCATGCTCGGGGGTAAAATATGTTATAAACTCTGCCTTGTAGAATTACGTAATCTTCTTGCATAATGCCTTACTTGGCTCCTAGGTACTAAGAACATAGTATTAAATGTTAGAAACTAAGACTTAGCTTATTATAACTTGATCAAATTTGATGAAAATTCTGAGAATACAGTGGTGTGTTTAATTCGGTCATCAATATGCATAATCATTAATGCATTGCTACGACCGATATTTTTGAGATACTAGATTCTATACTTGTGTTGTAGATTATTTGTGAAATTTATTGGAATACATGAATAAAAAGGTTCTTGTGGGTTTATTGAACTATTGTTGGCTTGGAAAGTTGTGATTGGGATTCATTTGAAATACTCGTTTAAACACTCCCCTTGACATTATTTATGCTTCCTGCCTTGTTTGTCATTGATGTACATATGCTTAGTAAGGAAGAGTGTAAAGCGCGAAGGGTGATATCGTGCCTTTGTTTATGCATTATCATGTGAGGGAGTGTGTAAAGCACGAAGGGTGATGTCGTGCCATATTATTTGAGAGTTAAAGCACGAAGGGTGATGTCGTGCCATATTATTGAGAGTAAAAGCACGAAGGGTGATGCCATGTCATATCATTGTGAGTAAAAGCACGAAGGGTGATGCAGTGCCATGTTTATGAGTAAAAGCACGAAGGTTGATGTCGTGCCATTGTATTTATATTATTACGCTTTCATGTTATGGTGAGTTCATGGCACGAAGGGTGTTTCCGTGCAAGTGAGGATGAGAGACATGCATTATGTTGTGATATTTCTTTCTTGCAGATACCTTCATGTATTTACCTGGAGTTGTTATTGTCGTGTTCATGGTTCTTATGTGATATGTCATTACGGTTCTGTCTTTATCCTCTATCATCTTGTTGCTATGCTATCATGCCTTCTATTTGCTTAAACTTGCTAATATCATGCCTATTTCCTGCTGCTAGGATTTCATCCATGCTATCTGTTTTGTTGCACATAAGTGTAGGTCTTCTTCCATACTAGTCGTTCATGTCCCTACCTGCTAACTTATAAAGATCATGTGTCTGCTTCCTTATTTGTCAGATTTGTCTTCATGCCTTCACCTTGCTAGTTAGTCGAAATGAAATTCCTTTTTCCTAATCATTATCATTACCTATATGCTTTATGTTCGGTCTGTTACTGATGTTCTCATGTACACTCTCATCCTCCATATTTATTTGCGTATTTCCCACTCTGTCATTTATGTTATCGGTATTTCTATCATTTGGCTGGTACTGCTTTATGCATAATTGGTAAGGATGAGATAAATGCATGAAGGGTGTTGTCGTGCCGTTGAATTGGATGTCTTGGGTATATTTTTCACATTATGAAAGTTTTGATATGATTGTTGTGATTTATTGGCTTTCGCTCTCAGGAAAGGATTGGGTGAGATTTTGATACCTGTTGAATTGTGTTTTCCTTTAGTACTCTGTTATTTCTTTTTATAATCGTTTCATGTGCTCTACTCTATTATACTGTAGTATAGTTTTTTTGTTAGTTACATTACAGGTTTTATCAATGAGCATCTTTTAACCAAAGCCTCGTCACTACTTGGATGAGGTTAGACAAGATACTTACTCAGTACATGGGTTCGGTTGTACTGATACTATGCTTCTACACATTGCGTGTAGATATTGGTTGTTGTTGTTGCTGTGTTCTATGGTTGCCGGGATTGAAGATGTACCTTTGTTCCTATTGTAGTTGCCCCTTGTTCATAGTAGCCCTAGATTTATAAAAACTCTGTTTATGTACTTTTCAAACATAAGATGTATTTACTTCATATCAGCTTATAAATTCTATTCTTAGAAGCTCATGATTTGTACTACCAGTCCTTGGGGATGTATAAGACTTAGATAACTCGTTTGTTAAATTGTGTTATTAAATTAATTGAAAATAGGAAATCATTAATTGGCTTACCTAGCTGGATGGGTTAGGTGCCATCACGACTAGTGAATTCCGAGTCGTCACAGGTGGTATCAGAGCCAGAGGTTTGTAGGTTCTACGAGTCATGAGCAAGTGTTTAGTAGAGTCCTGCAGATCGGTATGATGACGTCCATACCTCTCTTCGGGAGGCTAGAGGGCATTTAGGAAATTTCCCTTTCTTCTTTCCTTATCGTGCGGCCTTCTGTCAGCTTGAAATCGACGACTTTGACTCTTCCCAATCGCTCATATGTGATATTGTGCACTCAGTATTCGCTATGCGCCGATGATCGGTGATGCTGCATATAGATTACGACGGGCTATAGATGCTTGATTATCATCGTGATATGTTAGCCTTAGAAGCATATGCAGTGTTAAATCTTCTAGTCGTTCATTTGTGGCTTGAGGCAGATTCATATGTCTTGTTGGTAAGCACAGATTTGGGAAGATTGACTGGTAGCCAGGCTATTGTGATTAAGGTGGGTTCAAGGCAACGTGTCGATTTGAGTATAACCGGTGGGCCATCTCCTACGTGATGAGTTTGGATCGTGTGTCTCGTATGAGGTCTCCATTTGGTGGAGTGCATATGTTATCATTTCAGAACATTTGGGGAAATTGTTTGACTATTGCCATGATGGGTAAGCGTTGGGCAGAGTCTTCGGGGTGTTCTATGATCAGTATTGTATGAATGTTTGAAAGTATTCAGCTAAATATTCGTGCAGGATCGGGGCATGCTATGAAAATATGGTACTTTGGGTTGCTGATGAGGTGTTCTATGGCTTCGAGCTAAGTGGTGGGGTCTGCTAATAACGATCGGATTGTAGGATCATGGGCCGTATCAGATTCTGGACCGAGAGACTGCTTGGTTAATTCTTTGAATGGGCATATGCTGGTGAAGCACGGGTTGCTCGACGCGTATTTGCCGTGTATTAAAGATCAGAGTAAGATGAGCGATTATCGAGAAGGTTCTGGTGAGTTCCAGGTCTTATGTAGCCTTTAAGGACTTTTGAATTTGTCTACGGGTGGGCTTGAAAAAGGTAGCGAATGGTAATCGGATCTGCGTTATTTCCTTATCAAGAAAGGTCTACATGTCAATGTTGGAGTGATGCAAGAAATGGCTTCGGGCTCCCAAGAAGTTCCCTCAGGGCGGTCATATCAGATTGAGTTACTTTCGGGTTGGCAGTCTGTGTGACTCGGTTGAGTTAGAGGCGATTGGTTATGATTACTCGATTATGTGTTACTGAGTTCCAAAGAATTTATCATGGTTATGACCACGGCCGGAGTTGGTGTTTACCACAGGTATAGAAGCTATATTATGTATGGTGGTGTTCTCTTGCATTGAGTTAAATAAAAGATTCTCGGTTGATGAGGTGTTCAATTTGCTTATGGTTCAGAGTTGACTATGAGATTTTCGTAGTGTCCCGAGTTAGCATCTTAGGGGCGATGCGCCGTATGGGGTTGAAAAGTTGCATGTACGAGGTTGCGGTTTAGTTTTGGAGAGAGGGATATGAGTTCTTGATGACATGGATGACTTTAGGTGTCTAAGGTTTTAACTATCTGTTCCCACCGGAGGAGAGTTTGCATGTTGGCAGGTGCATTGTGTGTTGAATTATATGTATTTTTCCATAGAATGATGGAGTATGGGTGACGCATCAACCATTTGAGTAGCGGTGTTGAAATTGGATATGAAGATTCTTGTAATCGCGATGTTTAGAGATTAGATGTTCTCATGGCAAATTGTTCCTTGACTGCAAGTCGTGAAGAAATGTTGAGGATTGGACGATTGATGGTAGGTGTTATGGAAAGGTTGCTATGGATTTTTGGAAGGTTAATTACATGTTTGGGGATGATAGGAAATTGGTTTGGGGGTTGCTATTGAGCCTAATGAGAATGTGTATTCTGTATCGAATCAGATTTGTTTCTTCTTGCGCAGTTGTTACCATATGTATGTCATCGGGCGAAATGGATGTTATCCGTGCCTTGGTTTATGTTATATGTTTCTCTCTTATACTGTGACGGGTTGTGAGGGTTACATGATTCTTCTCATGTATATTGTGGTATAGTTTAGGCCTCATGGCACTATGGGCGAGGTGGCCTTCGTGATGTTGATTTGCTTATTGCACAATAGTTGTGGTTCTCCTTCTCAGTATTGTTTGTTCCTAATAATTTTCCCACAGTAATATTTTGTGCACTCTGTTGTGCTTGATGTTGACGCACATGTGATTAGTGAGCCCGAGTATTATGGCTCGATGGGTACCCTGTGTGGATTGATATGATGTGATCGGGTTGCATGCCCTAACGGTACAGTGATGGAATGTGACTCCTTATTCCTATTTCGTGTATTTTGCTTTCACCAAGTTGAAAATAGTTCATAGTAAAATGCTAAAATATCCCTGCCTGTGTAACTTGCTTAGTAGTCTTCTTATTTAGTTTTCTTACTGTTATCTGTCATGTCTGAATTATTACTTGTTAATGTACGGAACCGGGTTGTGTGGGGCTCCATATGATTATTGTTGATACTTGTCGGTGGGGCTACTTGTATTGGCTGAGATAAGGTTTCTAGACTTGAGAATTGCATTGTTGTATTGGGATGAGGAAGGTTTGGAAGAATAAAACTATATTTTTGCTGAGGATTTGGACCATGGCCCTGGTCGGACGAGTGTGTTTCTTGGCTTTTTGATCAGATGAGTGGTTAAGAGGTTATGCATGTTTCTTTCATCATCGGTAGGGTATGAGGATTTTGAACGAGGTTCTAATCGATACGAGGTTTGCTACCGGCACTAGATTTGTTTTTGGGCAGTAATGGTGGTCAGCAGTTCCTACTGTGCGTGTTGAAGTGATGGGGTATATCATGTGATTACATCTTTGGTTATGGGTATGACTTAATACATCTTGTTCAGACTTATACAGTGTTTAGATGTGGGATTCGGGTCTTGTAATAAATTCTGGATGATAGAGATTGGGTTCTAAGGTTTAAGGACTCAGGTCAACATAAGGATCTCTAGTTATGTTGTGTTGGCGGGCTTATGTGGATCAGGATGACATGGGATTACCCCCGGGTTTATGTATAGTAAGATTATACCGTGATTTGATAGCTTTAGAATGACTCCTGGCACGCTCAAGGATAAACGTGTGTTTAAGTGATGAAGGATGTAACGACCCGATAGGTCATTTTGAGAATCTGCACTTTGCTTGGAGTTTTGAGAGCTCGAGCATCTCCGCATGATGTGTTATGACTTGTGTAAATCTTCGGTGTTGGTTTTCAAGTTATCCGAAATCAATTTGGAAGGATGAACTTCAAGATTCAAGTACTAAGTTGGAAGAATTGACTAAGGTGGATTTTTGGGTAAACGATCTCGGAATCGGGATTTGAAGGTTCCAGCAGGTTTGTATGATGATTTCGGACTTGGGCGTATGTTCAGATTGGGTTTTGGATAACCCAAGAGCATTTTGGCACCTATTGTGGAAGTTAGCATTTTGGAAGAAATTCATTATATTTGGGCTGAAGTGCATTGCAATGTTATCGATGTCTGTTTGGGATTCCGAGTCTGAGAATAGCTGCGTATGGTGATTTTGGTATTTGGAGCGCGTCCTAAAAGGGATTTGGAGGTCCTTAGGTGATTTTGGAGACGTTTGGCAAAAGTTAGAAATTTGAAAGTTTTTAAGAAGTTTGACCGGAAGTAGACTTTTTGATATCGAGGTCGGAATCCGATTTCGGAAGTTGGAACAGGTCTGTAATGTCAAATGTGACTTGTGTGCAAAATTTGAGGTCAATCAGACGTGATTTGATAGGTTTCGGCATCGGTTGTGGAAGTTTGAAGTTTCAAGTTTATTGAATTCGAATTGTGGTGTGATTCGGCGTTCCGATGTTGTTTTGTGTGTTTTGAGGCCTCGAGCAGGTCCGTGTTATGTTATGGGACTTATTAGTGTGTTTGGACGAGGTCCTGGGGGCTACGGGACATTTTTCTCCTATTTTGAACTGCTGAATCTGTCATCTAAGTTTTTCTACATCGCGTTCGCGTCCTTGAACTCGTGTTCGCGTAGTGTTATTTTGGCGGGTGGAATATTTTCTCTTCGCGTTCGCAGCTACCCTCTCGCGTCCGCGAAGTTCTGCCACCTCCTTCTACATGTTTGCATTCCATATGTCGCGTTCGCGAAGTGCAAACCAGGCCCCGGGCACTAGTGATTATTTTCCTCTTCGTATTGGCGTGTCTCTTATGCGTTCGCGTAAGTCCTGTCCCTTGTTCATCACGTTCGCATCCCGTTTCCCACGTTCGCGAAGGGTATTCTGGGCAACCTTTGTTTTCTTCTTCGCGAACGCGATAGTTCTTCCGCATTCGCGATGCATAAAAGACCTGGGCAATGTCCTTTTAAAAATCGCGATTTTGACTTCATTTTAACATTTCCAAGCCCGGTTTGAGACGATTCTTGGAGAAATTTTCATCTTGTGGACTAGGGTAAGTGTTCTCTACTCATTTTTGATCTTATATCACGAATCTACCCTCGTTTTTTGTAATTGGATTATGAATTTTATAGAGGAAATTGGATATTTTGGCCTAAAGTTCATAATATGAATTTTTGAGTTTTGAACATCGAATTGGAGTTGGATTTAAGTGAAACTAGTATGGTTGGACTCGTACTTGAATGGGTGGCCGTATTTTGTGAAATTTGTCGGGTTTCGAGGTGCGACCCCGGAGGTCGACTTTTGGGTAGATTTTTAGACTTTGTTAAAGATTGCAAATTTATTATCCGGAATAGTCTCTTACGAGTTTTATTTGTGCTTTGAAGTTATTTTGATTAGATTTGAGCCCCCAGGATGTCATATCACACGAGGATTTCATTTTGAGTATCGGTTTTCTTCTTTGAGGTAAGTATTTTGCCTAACTTTGTTGAGAAAAGTTTTCCTACTATTTGACATTGTTTGCTACATGTGGGGGCGATACATATATGAGGTGACGAGCATATATGCATGTGTGAGGGTAACCATGCTCGGGGGTAAAATATATTATAAACTGTGTCTTGTAGAATTACGTGATCTTCTTTCCTCATGCCTTACTTGGCTCCTAGATACTAGGAACATAGTATTAAATGTTAGAAACTAAGACTTAGCTTATTATAACTTGATCAAATTTGATGGAAGTTCTGAGAATACATTGGTGTGTTTAATTCGGTCATCAATATGCATAATCATTAATACATTGCTATGGCCGATATTCTTGAGATACTAGATTCTATACTTGTGTTGTAGATCATTTGTGAAAATTGTTGGAATAGTTGAATAAAAAGGTTCTTGTGGGTTTATTGAACTATTGTTGTCTTGGAAAGTTGTGATTGGGATTCATTTGAAATATTCGTTTAAACACTCCCCTTGACGTTATTTATGCTTCCTGCCTTGTTTGTCATTGATATACATATGCTTGGTAAGGAAGAGTGCAAAGCACGAAGGGTGATGTTGTACCTTTGTTTATGCATTATCATGTGAGAGAGAGTGTAAAGCACGAAGGGTGATGTCGTACCATATTATTTGAGAGTTAAAGCACGAAGGGTGATGCTGTGCCATATTATTGAGAGTAAAAGCACGAAGGGTGATGCCGTGCCATATCATTGTGAGTAAAAGCACGAAGGGTGATGCTATCATTGTTCTGTCTTTATCCTCTATCACCTTGTTGTCATGCTATCATGCCTTCTATTTGCTTAAACTTGCTAATATCATGCATATTTCCTACTGCTAGGATTTCATCCATGCCATCTGTTTTGTTGCACTGAAGTGTAGGTCTTCTTCCATACTAGTCATTCATGCCCCTACTTGCTAACTTATAAAGATCATGTGTCCGCTTCCTTATTTTTCATATTTGTCTTCATGCCTTCACCTTGTTAGGTAGTCGAAATTATATTCCTTTTTCCTAATCATTGTCATTACCTATATGCTTTCTGTTCACTTTGTTACTAATATTCTCATGTACACTCTCGTCCTCCATAGTTATTTGCGTATTTCCCACTCTGTCATTTCTGTTATTAGCATTTCTGTCATTTGGCTGGTGCTGCTTTACGTATAATTGGTGAGGATGAGATAAATGTATGAAGGGTGTTATCGTGCCGTTGAATTTGATGTCTTGGGTATATGTTTCACATAATGAAAGTTTTGATGTGATTGTTGTGATTTATTGGCTTTCGCTCTCAGGAAAGGATTGGATGAGATTTTGATACGTGTTGAATTGTGTTTTCCTTTAGTACTCCGTTATTGCTTTGTATAATCGTTTCGTGTGCTCTTGTCTGTTGTACTGTAGTATACTTTTATTGTTAGTTACATTATAGGTTTTATCAATGAGCATATTTTAACCAAAGCCTCGTCACTACTTCGACGAGATTAGACATGGGGTCGGTTGTACTAATATTATGCTTCTGTACATTGCGTACAGATATTGGTTGTTGTTGTTACTGTGTTCTATGGTTACCGGGATTGATGACGTACCTGTGTTCCTGTTGTAGCTGCCCCTTGTTCATGGTAGCCCTATATTTATAAAAACTCTATTTTTGTACTTTTCAAACAGAAGATGTATTTACTCCATATTAGCTTGTAAATTCTATTCATAGAAGTTCATGATTTGTACTACCAGTCCTTGGGGATGTATAAGACTTAGATAACTCCTTTGTTAAATTGTGTTATTAAATTAATTGAAAATGGGAAATCGTTAATTGGCTTACCTAGCGGGATGGGTTAGGTGCCATCACGACTAGTGAATTCCGGGTCGTGATATTTTCTTTCTTAAGATATTTTTTTTTTAGTTAGTTTAGCAGCTAGTAGTGAATAAATTAGTTATTGGGTGCGATCCTTTTGTCCATAAACCAACATGTGGCTTGTTTGGTACAAACATATTTACCCTTTAGCATATGAATTGTTAGTGGTTTAAAATGAAAAACCGATTGAAGTGATAATTCTTGTTGTGCCTTTTAGGTTCTATTTTTGGCTCTTCGATTCATTAAATAGTTATTTGATTTTCTTTGAGTTCATTGGTTTCAATTGGATTTTGAATTTATATTTCTCTCAAGTTTGCATATGCCATGTGTGGTCAGATTTGCTGTGAGTTCTTTTACATTATTTGTAGTCTAGAACTTGCCCGGAATGTGCTCCAGGGTGAAATCCTAGACTAGTTTTGTTTGAAAAATGATGTTAGGCCTTCCTTGAACCGTTGTTGTGCATCAAATTTCCTACACTTGCATATTTTTCCTAGTCAACCCCTTTTAAGCCTTTAACGTTTTGTTTGGCAAACATGTTACAAGATTTAACCAATTGTGACCCTCCCTTTAAAAATTAACTTATTTATGCTTAACTATTTGCAATAAATGTGGTAAAATATTTCCTAATCAATAATACCTATTTGTATAAATATAATAGTAAATTACTAATAAATAATGTTAAATTAATAAATCTGTTACCCTTACTATTTTAAAACCATTAAAATAACCTCTATATATTAATACACAAAGTTATACAACTAATTTAACAAATTAATCTTTGATTTTTAATTACATCGTTGATTGTTTAAAGTAATCCAAAATTAGTTTCATAATTTAGTAAATAAAGTGTTTTAATAGTTAGTTACAGTAATTTATAATGTATTTGATGATTATATTTTTATCATATTTAATTAGAATTATTTTAGTTTAATTAAGTTAATGTTAAAGGGGTTAAGATGTTAAAAGTCTACAATTGCAAATACCTAATTAAAAACAATGAGGCTATTCATTAAATTAAATTTAGCCCAAAACACAGGCCCAATGTGACCTGACCCAGTCCGGAAATAACCCTTCCTATCCTCCTTGGCAACCCATGCCAACCTCTGAAAACCAATAGCATTGTGCCACGTCATATGTCCCATTCAGTCGTAGAACAAACACAATTGATCTGGGTCGTATTAAAGAATCATGTTATTATTCGCATGTCCTTCACGTGTTAGGAAATTGAGCTGAGGGTCGTATTATAGATCATGATTTGGCTACGTGACAATATTTTGGGACTCATAGGGTCGTGCTGCTGTTGAATTAATTATTTTAAAATGTACATTTTATACACAATCATGCTCACCCATTGTGAGGATATTTATGGGGTCGGGGCTGCCCGCCTGTAGCAGGCCATATTTGCTTTATATATATTATTATTATTATGGGATCGGGATGCCCGCCTACAGCAAGCCATATCGGCTAAATGCCGCAACAGGCCTTATTGGCTTTATTATTATATGGATCAGGGCTGCCCGCCTGCAGCAGGCCATATCGGCTTTATATCACGCTTGGGCTGAAGGAGCCTCTCCGGAGTCTGTACACACCCCTAGTGAGTGTAGATGATTATATATTCGGGATGGACTTCCCAGGGCATAGACTTGCGTGATGAATTTCCCTGGACATTGATCTTGTCCGTATCATTTACATTTGGGGATAAATTTCCCAAGGCTAGATTGACCTTATACGATATTGAGTGACAGACTATCAGTCGACGTATATATATATACGGGATGGAATATCCCAAGGCTGGATTGGCCATAAACAGTACCGAGTGACCGAATTATTTGTGACCAGTAGTACATGAGGTCTTACCACTGAGATGTCATATTCCTCATATCATGCGGTATTGATCTATTTTTGCTTGTACTGGGTTTACTGTTGAACTTGAAAGCATGCCTTTATTTTTGTACCATTATTTATGTACTGAACTGTACCTATGGAGCTCGTTACTACTTTCAGCCCAGAGGTTAGTTTTGTTACTTAGTGAGTTAGTTATACTCATACTACACTCTGCACTTTGTGTGCAGATCCAGGTACTTTCGGATACGGCGACTGTTAGATCTTAGAGTGCTATCAGTTGGGGACTATCAAGGTAGCTGCTAGGAGTCTGCTGACCTTGACTCTCATTCTTTCAATTATTGTACTTTTCTATACTTTCAGACAGTGTTTTATCAGTCAGACTTTATTATTATTTAGATGTTTATGTACACAGTGACCCCGGGTTTTGGGAGTGTTTATATTTATATTTGTGAGACTTCTTCCACTGAATTTAATTATTATGTTTCAAACTTAAAAGATATGGTGGTTTATTGAGATTATCGGCTTGCCTAATATTGAGATAGGCGCCATCACGACAGGTGAGATTTTGGATCGTGACAAGTTGGCATCAGAGCCTAGGTTGCATAAATCTCACGAGTCATGAGCAAGTGTCTAGTAGAGTCTTGCAGATCGGTATGATGTCATCCATACTTATCTTGGAGAGGCTACAGGGTATTTTAGGATAAACTTCCCATCTTTCTCTCCTTATCGTGCGAAATTGATTCATCTTGAAATATAACTCTTTGAATTACTTCCACGCATTCGTGTGCGCATGTGAGTGCTCGGTATCAGCGATGCATTGTTGACTTATGATTCCATGAAAGAGTTTCGAGATGAGTATTTTGTGTTTTGGTGATATGACAGTCTGGAGGACTTGAGGCCATGGTTAGACAACAGCTTAAGCTCAGTACCTTCAGTTGTAACTTGTACATTTGGACTCATATGTCTGGTAATGTCCCTACGAGTGGAATTTATGGCTCGATGAGCGGTGGAATGGCTTTTTCATGAGTATGATGTAATTGCGGGATGTATTAAGATGATTTGAATGTGACGAGAAGCGTTTCCATGAAATGTAAAAGGGGTCATTGGGTGCTTGATTTTAGTTTTGATGTGACGTACAGTCTTGAGTATGATTGTTTTGAAGGATCTTTCACGTTGTCAAATTTTGGGACAAATTAAAATTCCCATGTCTTGTTAATGAGTTTGGACTCAGAAAGATTTAGTTATTGCATAGTAATTGTGACTGCGAAGGGTATAACACGATGCCAATTTGAGTCTAAGCATGTGGGTTATCTCCTACGGAGTAATCTATGTAGGTGTGTTCCTTATAATATTGAGTGAAGAGTTTCTTTTCTGCCATCGGGACGTATGTGTTGAGATTTGAATTTGAATCTGGTTGAGAAAGTTGACTTGACTGACACGAGAATAAATGCAAACTTAGCGAATGATTGAGGTATTTTATGGTGGGTGTTGCATAAGCTTGAGAAGGTGGTCTGAGGCATAATTGTGGGTTAGTTATGACTTGCAGAGGTGGAGATCGAGGATGACTCCGGTAAGAAAATTCCTGGATACGGGTTACATTTCACTTTATGAAAATCTGAAAAATTATGGAATTATTAAGTTGTTATTTTGAGGATGTAGTGTGTACGAAGTATAAATTTGATTGGTGGTGTTAAGGTAGAGTTACTTCTTTGAGTGTTGATTGTGCTGAAGGAGCACGTGTCTTCGGCCTTTTTGGGCGGAGAAAATTAGATTTGAGAAGAGTGGATGACTCTCGAGAGGGTTCTAATGGATTCAAAATGTATATGTGGCAATTGAATATTGTTTGAATTTGTATATCACTAGAATCAGTTACTTACTGTCACGACCCAAACCGATGGGCTGCGACGGGCACCCGGTACCTTACTCAACTGAGTACCAACTATCGCGCCCCTTCTTTCTCGCGAAATCGGTTTTCAACGCGTGACAACTCTTTTAAAGGAAGGGTGTTAAAAGAGAGAGTTTCCACCTAACGGGTTTGAGGTGCGTTAGGTCACCTATTTGCAAATAACTTTGGTTTAACCAGTTTGCGTCACCAAAGATCGGGTAAGGGATCAAATTACCTCGAAGAGAAGGTGTTAGGCACTCTTCGAGGTCCATAAATCTGTGGGTCCCGACCGAACTTGAATATTAATTAGTCTAAACAAAAAAGAAAAGACGAAATTGGGCGAGTAAACAAATAATTGATTTTTGAGGCAAAGGTGGAAGGTCCTAAGATTTTTAGCCTGAAGGAACACTCCGTGCAACATAAATAATACTTAGTAACTCTCTCGAGGTGGGGTGTTACTCATATTATTCAGCGGGCACAGACTATCATCTTCTACTACCCGATTACTATCTTTATGTTTTTACCTAAAGTGCACTAGTTGATTCTAAATCATACCTTATGCGTGCACTCTGATGGTAAGCACCCTCCACTTCCAACCAATAGGTTGTGAGTTCGAGTCACCCCAAGAGCAAGGTGGGGATTTCTTGGAGGGAAGGATGCCGAGGGTCATTTGGAAACAGCCTCTCTACCCCAGGGTGGGGGTAAGGTCTGCGTACACACTACCCTCCCCAGACCCCACTAGTGGGATTATACTGGGTTGTTGTTGTTGTTGTTGTACCTTATGCGTGCACTACCCGTCCCATACCTATGGTCGAGGAGGCATTTGGACCACTATCTTGGATGGTTCTAGACTTAACTTAGGTTGCTCAAAGTGAAAAAACTAGGCGACATACAATACAAGTTAGGCTTTCATGTATAGACAAATAAGGGCTCAAGTTAGCAATCGCACTTAGGCAACAAATGCACGCAAACTAATTAACATTTGACAGTTGCAGAGTTTAAAATAATTAAAGTTATTGAATCCTATAGGCATGATCTCTATTTTGTTTTATGGGCAGACAGTTTCATATATAGAAGCCATTTTAATAATATGATTTCTAAAAGACTACGCAGTTGCCTACTGATTATAAGTATAAGAGGTTAAACCTATAGGCATGATATCTAGGTGATTCATGCAGTAACTAACAATGGTAATCACAGGAATATATTTAGAACTGCTTAGTCGAGTCCTATAGGCATGCTTTCGATTAATAATAATTAGCACAGTGTTGAAACTTCAACATTAGCACTTGAAAGAAACGAGCAAGATAATAATTAAGACTGGTTTTAGACCCTATAGGCAGGATTTCTACAGTCATAATTGAGACTGATTTTAGATCTTATGGGCATGGTATCTAAATTGCAGATTAGGTAGCATATTAATTAACAGGATCCTATACAACCTAATGCATGCTGTAATGCACATTGAGACATTGGGCATTTAATTTCCTATAGGCATGATACCTAACATATAGAAGCAGAATAGGTTAGACGAATTAAACACCTATAGGCAGGTTATCTAACATACAAAGTAGCAGAACATATTTGAGCAAAGTAAACACCTATAGGCAGGTCATCTAACACACACAATAGCAGAACATATTTGAGCAAAGTAAACACCTATAGGCAGGTCATCTAACACACACAATAGCAGAACATATTTGAGCAAAGTAAACACCTATAGGCAGGTCATCTAACACACACAATAGCAGAACATATTTGAGCAAAGTAAACACCTATAGGCAGGTCATCTAACACACACAATAGCAGAACATATTTGAGCAAAGTAAACACCTATAGGCAGGTCATCTAACACACACAATAGCAGAACATATTTGAGCAAAGTAAACACCTATAGGCAGGTCATCTAACACACACAATAGCAGAACATATTTGAGCAAAGTAAAAGGCCTATAGGCAGGATTTCTACCCATTTCAATGCAAGTATTATGATAAACCCCTTTTTTCCCAATTTTACTAATACCCCAATTGTTTATTACAACATTATTACAAGCCCCATGAATGAAGTAAATTACAGAATTATAGTGTAGCTATATTGAGCCTAAGACAAGCCCAAACTATGGCCAGCCAGGCCAGGCCTTCAACCTCAAGTCCACATAGTTTTACAACAGTCCAGAAGTCATATCTTCATTTACATAAAGCAGCCAGAAACTAGTTGATTCAACTAGTAGGTAAAAGGCAAAATTGAGCAATTAGGAAAGTGGCCAGGACTCTAGTGTGTCAGAGTTCCCAAGGGCTTCCAGAACCCAGGGCAGTGCTCACACTAGGGAGGTTAATAGAGTACATTCAAGGAATGACTAAGGACCAAATCCTAGTATGTCAGAGTTCGTAAGGGCTTCAAGAACCCAGGGTAGTGCTCACACTAGGGAGGTTGATAGAGGACATTCAAGGAATGACTAAGGACCAAGTCCTAGTGTGTCAGAGTTCCCAAGGGCTTCAAGAACCCACGACAGTGCTCACACTAGGGAAGTTGACAGAGGAGACTTAGGGAAGGGATTTGGCTTTCAGTCAGCCCCAGAATTAAACAAGAATCAACCAGTAAACAATAGTAGTAGGGTAATAGGTTTTGAAAGCATTTGCTAACTTGTAAGATAATCACATAACGAATTCCAAAGAAAAACAAATTAACACACTGGAGATGGTGACCTATGACAAGGAACAAAGAGCTTGGGATGGCAAGTTAACATGCAATGGTATTAGGCTATTGAAACCAAACAATGCAACTGAATTAGGACTAAAGGGGTCAGATCATGTTAACCTATGTTTAAACAGTATTACACAAATAGGATCATGTATCATGGAGGTTATTAAATCAAAGGAGATTAGTTTCAAAAGATCACCAGTCATTAAGGGTATAGGTTGGACATAGCAGAAGTTCATAGGGTGATAACCATAGTCATAGGAGCATACAACAACCAGATTAAAGATATAATAAGCAAGTTAGGGTATACTAATAATACCAATTGGTCGTTAGAAGTTCGGAATTAGGGAGGAAACATGAATCAAACCATATAGTCAAACAAATCATTCCACTCATCATAAGTTAAGCTAAGCATGCTTCATTGTGTCTAAATTAATTAGGCTAAGTGCAGAACATCATCAACCTAGGAAGCAGAATTAGGCAGGAAAGAGTCCAAAGAGATGCATTAGATCATGCAGTTTCAGAGAACATGCTTAACATAATAGAGTAAACATTACAGAGGTTTGGAAACTAACCAGTGATTATTCGATAAATAAGAAAAGATTGCAGTAAGGGACCTAGAATCCTGAATGTGTCAAGTTCCAAGGGTTTCAAGAACCCAAGCACTGCTCACACCCAAGAGAGGTCAGAAAAATTAGAAGTCCAGTGGCCTTGGCTTTCAGCCGGCCAAGAGCCAAACATAATAGAATAGTAAACAAGTATAGAGTAGAAAACTTCAGTTTTTAGTGAGAGAATAGCGATTAAATTTCTTGTCCTAAAGGGGAATGGGGAGGGGTTTATATAGTAGCAAAATTAAACACACAAACAAGGAAAAATAATCAATCAATCTTAAAGAAAAAGGAAAGAATAGCATGCGGAACTGATTCAGAATCAATTTAGGAGAAGTCAAGCAAACACTAGTTTTTAAGGAAACAAATATTACCAGAATATACACAAAAATAATAAAATAGGATGAATATGTCACAAATAGAACTAAAAGTCGGAGAATCGAACAAATTAAGAAAAAACAAGATCTGAAAACCCTATCTTTTAAGGCAAGTGAAAAATCGGTAGAAAAGAAAATCAAACTCGCACATAATAGGACGAATATAGAAAAGATAGTACTCAAAATCAAAGGCTTGAACCAAATTTTGTTCGATTCAAAGAAAATCTGTAAACCCTAGTTTCAGGGTAAGTACGAATCAGCAAAATATAAACAAAATCGGACTCACATGGTGTAGAATAAACGTGTGTAGACGAAATATCATCCAGATTCAAGAAATGACAGTCCATCGGACAGAATCAGAGTAGTAGTACTTTCTATGTTTAGGCAAGTACTAGGTGATACCATAGAGAATCAACCAGCAACGGAAATATACAGATATGGTAAGTGAATGAGAAGGAAATCCCATTAGAAGAGGGATTAGGAGATGGGTTTCGAGAGGCGGCAGGTTAGGGTTCTTCAGAGGGGAGAGAGTAGAGAGTATTTAGGGGTGGCAGGTGGTGAAAATTGTTAGGGTTTGGGCGGGTTTGGATAGTTAAAGATAGGGGTGAACATGGGTCGTTGATCTTGAGAAATCAACGGCTGGGATTAAAGATAACTAGGGTGGGTCGTATAAAATGGGTACCGACCGAGTTTTGTAAAGGGGTGTTTGGTTTGGTCTTGAGATTTATTGGGCTAGGGTGTTAGGTTTGTGCCAGGAATAGGTCCGCAAATGGGTGGGTGTTTAAGCTAGTGTTTAAATACCCAATATTTAATAAATAAATAATTTATAAAAGTAATTAATAAATAACAAAAATATCATTTGTGCACTAAAATAATTAAAAATAATTACTTAACATTATAAAAAATATAAAAAGTCATTTTCTGCATAAATAATATAATTATACATGCATATGGGCTATTATTGCAAAAATGTGCAATTAGCCCTAAAATGCAAATATAATTATAAGAAATGCATTGAAAAATATTTAAAACCTCATGGTGGTATAATGATAAGTTTAGATAATTAAATCATCATAAAATAATTTGGAGGATAAGTATTGGATATTTATACAATAAAAGTGCAGAAATAAATTGGTTTAAAGTCTTTAAAATTTATGGAAAATTATGAAAATACTTGTGTATGCTTATAAATCAAATGATGATGCATCTGCACTATTTTGAAAGTGTGTGTATATATATATATATATAATATGAGAGAAAAATTGGGTATCAACAGCTGCCCCTCTTTACCGGGGAATGATGAATGAGTTGTCGGGTAAAGAAATAATGACTGATTTTGACCGAATAGGGTGATTTTAAAAAATATAGGCCGAACACTGGTTTTTGAGTTGCTTACATATCCCTGGTTTTACAGGAATCAGGTCATGTGTAGTTCTGGATCCAACGGTGGAATAAACCGATGGAGTTGTTTTAGGAAAGAACAAGCTTTTATGGACAGGATGATATCGGGATTGTAAATGGATGTATTGAATGGAAACCGGAGCGAAGATTGCTCCAGTTAGGAGAACGGTTACTTCCTGGATTACCTGCAAAACATAAAACACAATGCATGCAAGTATATATGGATTATTGTGAGAATTTAAACATGATGAAAATTCCCTTTAGAGCATGAAAGTTGTCTTTGGACGATGGGGATGGTGTCCTTAGACCATGATGTCACGGGCCATGAACCGTGATATAGGGGATTCGCAGGCCATGAAATGATGTTCTCAGGCCATGAGGATGGTGCCTCTGAACTATGACGCCTTTGATTAATGATGTGCAATATTGAGAGATCCTTTGGACATGGCATGGTGTCTTCCGGTTATGAGGATGAAGCCTTCAGACAATGACGCCTTTGGACAGAATGGTGATATTTCAGCCAATGAGATGCAAAGACATGATGGAAACGAAACAAGACAGATCTTGGTCTCGTGTAAGATCGGGGACAGAGCTTAGCCCCGAGGTAGAGAATAGTGCAAGGTTTCGAATAGCATAGCATTTGTGGTTATGCAAGGAGAAACAATGTTTAGTCCCACGCAGGAATGGAAACAATGCTTAGTCTCGTGCAAATGGAAGGCAGTGCTTAGCCTTATGCAATTAAAGAGGTAGGGATTATCCTCATCCAAAGATTAGAGGCCGTGCTTAGTCTTATGCAATTGAAGGCAGTGCTTAGCCTTATGTAATTAAGGAGGCATGGCTTAGCCTCATGCAATGGAAGGAGGTGCTTAGCCTTATGCAATTGAGGAGGCAGGGCTTAGCCTCATGCAAAGATTGGAGACAGTGCTTAGTCTCATGCAATGAAAGGCAGTGCTTAGCCTTATACAATTAAGGAGGAAGGGTTTAGCCTCATGCAATGGAAGGCAGTGCTTAGCCTTGTGCAATTGAGGAGGCAGGGCTTAGCCTCATGCAAAGGTGGAGACAATGCTTAGTCTCATGCAAGGTAAGGTAGTGCTTTGCCTAATGCAATTAAGGAGGCAGGGCTTAGCCTCATGCAAGATAGAGACAATGCTTAGTCTCGTGCAGGGGAAGGCAATGCTTAGCCTTATACAATTGAGGAGGCAGGGCTTAAGCTCATGCAAAATAGAGACAATGCTTAGTCTCATGTAGGGGAAGGCAGTGCTTAGCCTTGCGCAATTGAGTAGGCAGGGCTTAGTATCATGCAAAATGGAGACAATGCTTAGTCTCATGCAGGGAAAGGCAGCGCTTAGCCTTATGCAATTGAGGAGGCATGGCTTAGCCTCATGCAAGATGGAGACAATGTTTAGTCTCATGCAATGAACAGATAATAAGTAGTAGCAGAGTATTTCTTAGCTAGAAATGTGTTTGCGTTTGGAAGCTTTGTAGTTGTGAAGATAGTGATCCAGAGGTGTTCACGTATTTGTGAATATTCCTTGTTCCTGCATCCAAAGGGAAATCGTGAGTTCTACGGGGATTGCTGCGTCCTTCGCCTGCTTTCTTTGCCTTGCTCTGCATAGAAATCATGCTCGAGTTACCATGGGTAGCATCTAGCTGTTTCATAAAATAAAGTTTTTGAAAAATGTACGTGCATATGATGAATGTAGTTATTTAAAATACATTAGTATGCAATATCGGATAAATTAGATGAACTAATGGCTGTGACATTGTAGAGGCATTGCGACTTCCTTAGAATTTTGACTGTTCAAAATTTTGCCCCAGTTTACTTAGGCGATTCTCTGACCGTTATACATATGATGACATTGGCTGGACTTGCTCCGGAATTTTGAGAGCCCTCCTCAAAATTCTGCCCCAGTTTCTGGTTATGGGGAAAATGAAAATTTTATTGAATTGTGACCGAACCTACGGGGCTGCCTACGTATCCCCTCTTAAACGAGAATTAGGTCGAGCATAGTTTAGTTACATCAGATGAAAATATTCTAAACATAATATCTTTTGACTGCGTCTGAATTGATAGGCTTTGGCCAAATCTCTCCATCCATTTCTGTGAGTATGAATGCTCCTCCTGTTAGTACTCTGTGAACCATGTAGGGCCCTTGCCAATTGGGCAAAAATTTCCCTTTGGATTCATCTTGACGCGGGAAGATCCGTGTTAGTACCAGCTGCCCCGGTGCGAACTGTCTAGGTTTGACCCTTTTGTTAAAATCTATGGACATTCTATTCTGATAGAGTTGACCATGACACACTGCATTTATTTTTTTCCCGTCAATGAGAGCTAATTGTTCATAGCGGCTTCTTATCCATTCCGCATCACTGAGTTCAGCTTCTTGTATAACTCTTAATGAAGGAATTTCAACCTCGGCATGAATGACAGCTTCGGTACCGTAGACCAGTAAATAGGGAGTTGCCCCGGTTGATGTGCGGACTGTGGTACGGTGCCCCAATAAGGCAAATGGTAACTTCTCGTGCCATTACTTGTGTTTGTCTACCATCTTCCTCGGTATTTTCTTGATATTCTTGTTTCCGGCCTCCACGACTCCATTCATTTGAGGCATGTATGCTGTGGAATTATTGTGCTTGATTTTGAAGGTCTCGCACACAGCTTTCACTAGGTCACTGTTGAGATTGGCGGCGTTGTCGGTGATGATGGACTGTAGAACCCTGAATCGGCAAACAATACGATTTCTGACAAACTCTGCAACGCCTTTCTTGGTTACATCTTTGTAGGATGCAGCTTCGACCCATTTTGTGAAGTAGTCTATGGCCACTAAAATGAACATGTGCCCGTTTGAAGCGGCAGGCTCGATTTGTCCAATGACGTCCATTCCCCCAGCGGCAAAAGGCCAAGGTGCACTCATTGCATTGAGTTCATTTGGCGGCACCCGTATCATATCTGCGTGTATTTGGCACTGATGACATTTCTGGACATACCTGATGCAGTCTGTTTCCATAGTCATCATAAAATAACATGCTCTCAGTATTTTCTTGGCTAAAATGAAACCATTCATGTGTGGTCCGCAAGTTCCAGAGTGTATATCTTTGAGCTGTTTGGAAGCTTTCTTGGCGTCAACATACCATAATAACCCTAAGTCTGGAGTCCTTCTGTACAGAATTTCTCCATTTTGGAATAAATGGTTGGACAATCTTCAGAGCGTGCGTTTTTAGTATGATTTGCATGCTCCGGGTACTCTCCTTTTGCCAAATACTCCTTGATATCATGGAACCATGGATTCTCGTCTGCTTCTTCTTCAATATGAGCATAGTAAGCTGGCTGATTATGAATCCTTACCTGAATGGGGTCGATGAAATTCTTGTCCGGATGCTGTATCATGGAGGACAAAGTGGCCAATGCGTCTGCAAACTCATTCTGGATTCTCGGTACATGTCTAAACTCTATCTTCGTGAACCTCTTCATCATCTCTTACACATGATATAGATATTGTAATATCTTGGTATTCTTTGTAGCCCATTCTCCCTGCACCTGATGTACCAGAAAATCTGAATCACCAATTACCAGTAATTTCTAGATATTCATGTCAACGGCCAAATTGAGCCCCAATATGCATGCCTCATATTCTGCCATATTATTGGTACACGAAAATCTGAGTTTTGCGGATACCGGATAATGTTGAACTGTTTCTGACACCAAAACGGATCCAATACCCACTTCTTTGAAGTTTGCGGCTCCATCAAAAAATATTCTCCATCCATCGTAGGCTTCGATGATATCTTCTCCTACGAATGATACTTCTTCATCAGGAAAATACGTTTTTAGTGGTTCGTATTCTCCTCCTACAGGATTTTCCCCAAGATGATCCGCTAATGATTGTCCCTTAACCACCTTCTGAGTCACATAAACAATATCGAATTCACTCAACAATATCTACCATTTTGCCAGCTTCCCTGTAGGCATGGGTTTCTGGAAGATGTACTTTAGAGGATCCATCTTTGATATGAGATATGTGGTATAGGTGCAGAAGAAGTGCCTTAGTTTCTGGGCTATCCATGTCAAAGCACAGCAGGTGCGTTCTAGCAAAGAATATCGTGCTTTGTAGGGTGTGAACTTCTTACTCAGATAGTATATGGCCTGTTCTTTCATTCCTGTCTCATCGTGTTATCCCAAGACACAACCGAAAGCCCCATCTAATACGAAGAGATATAGTAGCAGTGGTCTACGAGGTTTTGGCGGGACCAGGACTGGCGGTGTGGACAAATATTCTTTGATTCTGTCAAAAGCGTTCTGACAGTCTTCAGTCCAAATAGTTGCGGCATCCTTCTTTAACATTTTAAAAATCAGCTCACAGATCACGGTTGATTGTGCTATGAAGTGGCTAATGTAATTAAGACGTGCCAAGAAACTCATCACGTCTTTCTTGTTCTTTGGAGGTGGAAAATCTTGGATAGCTTTGACCTTTTATGGGTCTAGCTCAATTCCTCGACGGCTGACGATGAATCCTAATAACTTTCCTGCGGGGACCCTGAAAGCACATTGTACCTCCGAAGCCGATCAAAGAATTTCCTCAAGTCTGCTATGTGATCTGTACTCTTCTTGGATTTGATGATGACATCATCCACATATACCTCTATCTCCTTGTGTATCATGTCATGGAAAATAGTTGTCATGGTCCTCATATAAGTGGCCCCAGCATTCTTCATACCAAACGACATCATTTTATAGCTGTACACCCCCCACGGTGTAATAAAAGTTATCTTTTCGGCATCCTCTTCATCCATCCAGATATGATGATATCCCGCGAAGAAATATACAAAGGAATGGAGTTCTTTCTTGGCGCAGTTGTCGATCAATATGTGTATGTTGGGTAACGGGAAATCATCTTTGGGACTTTCTTTGTTTAGGTCCCGATAATCGACGCATACTCTGAATTTCCCATCCTTCTTCGGAACTGGCACGATGTAAGCCAACCAAGTTGGATATTCAACCACTCTGAGAACCTTAGCTTTGATCTGCTTGGTGACTTCTTATTTAATTTTCTAACTCATATCTGGCTCGAACTTTCTGAGCTTCTACTTTACCGGCGGACACATTGGGTTGGTCGGTAGTTTATGAGCCACTATGGACGTGCTCAAACCGGTCATATCATCATAGGACCATGCAAAGATATCCTCATATTCCTTTAGGAAATGAGTGTATTCTTCTTTGTATGAGGGTGACAGGTGAATGCTTACACGTGTTTCCTTGACTATTTCGAAGTCTCATAGATTAACTATTTCAGTCTCATCCAAATCGGACTTAGGCTTGTTTTCAAAGTTTTCCACTTCTCTGACAATTTCATCAGGTATTATATCCTCTTCCAGATCCTCTAAATCACTATCCATATGTTGCGTTATCTCATTACATGTCACAGTCGTAAGTTCATCGGGATAGGTAATAATAATGTTGTAGAGAAAAACGTAAAGAATAATAATAAATACTAAAAACAACAATACATTAGATAAATCTTGAAAATGACAAACATGTACGGCTTGATGACCCGAGCAATTATTTCAAAACAAAACATGCTTAAAATAAAATACTGCAAATGTCTTAAATGCTCATAAAAATTGCTTTTAAAATAAATGATGCTAATTGCCAGGATACATAGGAACTTGACAGGCCCTTGATGGTGCAGCAGTTCACTTCTTGAGAATAGATCCCTTCTCCACGGTCTGAATAATGAGGCCTTCCTCCTCCTCAACTATCACACTACAATCCATGTCTTCATCATCCAGAAATAGATTCCTTATACCAGCTAGAACTTCATCTTCTTCGGACTCCCACGTCATGTCAGCTTGATGAAATGACTGGCTTAAATATGGTACTAGTTGCTCTAGAGGGTAATAAGGACCACGCCATGGTGGCAATCAATTCTAATACTCGTGCCAGGTGTATTCATACCCAAGCCCAAAAGTTGTGCCGTGACGCTTTAGTTGTATTGGTTTGGTGATCCCCTGGAGATTCTTACCGAGACCTTTGCCAGGCTCATACCCTATTCATGCCAATATGCCTTCTATCTTGCTGCTCCACCATTTGTCCTTTTCAATTGCGTTAACGCGCTCGATGCGATGGTATGTTTCTCCACCCAACTTCCTTATATTCTCGATGACCGGAATAGTTTGACTGGTGTAAATGGGATTACTTCTGTCCCCATGGATGATCACTTCCTGATGGTTCCACTCAAACTTCACGACCTGATGTAGAGTTCAAGCTATGGCCCAACGGCATGTATCCAAGGTCGTCCCAATAATAGGTTGTAGGTAGCAGATATGTCCAACACTTGAAACTCAACATCAAACTAGGTTGGGCCCATCTGTAGGCTGAGGTTGGTTTTCCCAATTGTGGCCCTTTGAGACCCATCAAATGCTTTCACATTCATACTTCCTACTCGTATCTCGTGCAAGCCTTTACCCAATCTTTTCAGAGTAGTTAGTGGACATATGTTAAGACTCGAACCCCCATCTATCAGGACTCTAGCAATGAACTTATCCTCAAACTGCACTATGATATGCAGTGCCCTGTTGTGACTTAGTCCCGTAGCTCGTCTTCATGAAAAGCGATCTTGTGGATTTACAACACTTGTCCTACCATATTTTCCATCTCCCCACTGGTAATGTTATTGGGTACATAGGCTTCGTTCAACACCTTCATCAGGGCATTCCTATGTGTCTCGAAGTTTTGCAGTAGTGATAAAATTGATTTTTGAGCAGGGATTTTGTTCAGATGATCAATACAGAATACTCTCTTACCTGCACCTTTCTCCAAAGATCATCTGGGCCAGTCTCACTGACAGGCGGTTTAAAGGCCACTTCTTTGCTCGTTCCTTCCAAATTCTCGAGTGTATAAATTCTACTAGTTTCTGGTCATGCCTTGCGCTGCACCTGTTTCTTCCATTTTTGCCTTTCCTTTCCTTCTTGCTTCCGTAACACAATCCCATGGTACATCATTAGACTTATAAGACGGTGAAGGTGCTACCATCACGGTGAAGGGTGTTGTTACTTCAACCTCAAACGGAGTTGCTGCAGCTACCTTAACTTCAATTGCTCCCTGCGTTTGTATCATGATAGGTGTGAGAGTGACTGGAGATGTTTCAGGATTATCCCCTTCTCGAATGAGTCCAATTAACCCCTCTGAGTCCCATTATTCATCGGTCTCTATCACGTTTACCCCTCCACCCCTTTGATCCGGGAGAGGATTGTTACGGACATTGGGTGCAACCTCCTCTGCCTGTATGACTTTGGTGTCAATTAATGTCTGAATCTTATCCTTCAAAGTACGACACTCATTAATAGTATGACTTTCCATGCCTGAGTGATAGGCACATGTCTTATTTGGATTAATCCACTAGGAAGAGTTTTCCATAGCAACAGCGAGAATGGGAGTGATATAACCGGCAACCTTAAGTCTCTCGCACAGTTGGTCTATAGGTTCAGCAATTGGGGTGTACTGTCTGGGTGGTCTGTGGTCAAACTTTGGTCTAGGTTTTTGGTAGTTTTAGCAGTCTAGTGGTGAGTGGTAGTATGCGGGTTGGGTGTTATAGGTATGGTAAGAGTTGGCAGGTTGTTGGTATCTGGGAGGTGAAGGCTGATATGTGGGTGAAGGTGTTTGGTATGTGAGAGGAGACTTCGGACCTTGAGATACCATTACTGCACCTACTTCTTTCTTCTTGGAGATACCTCCAGACTGCAGGGCCTTATATGTGGCTTGGAGTGCATCAAAATTTGTCACCATTCTGCTTTTGATCCCTTCTTCTATTCTCTCTCACAACTTGATGATATCAGAAAATTTATGGTTTTCAATAACCATCAATCTTTCATAGTATTGTGGATCCTAAGCTCTGAATAAGAATCCTGAATGTATGAAGTTCCAAGGGTTTCAAGAACCCAGGCAGTGCTCACACCCAAGAGAGGTCAGAAAAATTAGAAGTCCGGTGGCCTTGACTTTCNATGATATGCAGTGCCCTGTTGTGACTTAGTCCCGTAGCTCGTCTTCATGAAAAGCGATCTTGTGGATTTACAACACTTGTCCTACCATATTTTCCATCTCCCCACTGGTAATGTTATTGGGTACATAGGCTTCGTTCAACACCTTCATCAGGGCATTCCTATGTGTCTCGAAGTTTTGCAGTAGTGATAAAATTGATTTTTGAGCAGGGATTTTGTTCAGATGATCAATACAGAATACTCTCTTACCTGCACCTTTCTCCAAAGATCATCTGGGCCAGTCTCACTGACAGGCGGTTTAAAGGCCACTTCTTTGCTCGTTCCTTCCAAATTCTCGAGTGTATAAATTCTACTAGTTTCTGGTCATGCCTTGCGCTGCACCTGTTTCTTCCATTTTTGCCTTTCCTTTCCTTCTTGCTTCCGTAACACAATCCCATGGTACATCATTAGACTTATAAGACGGTGAAGGTGCTACCATCACGGTGAAGGGTGTTGTTACTTCAACCTCAAACGGAGTTGCTGCAGCTACCTTAACTTCAATTGCTCCCTGCGTTTGTATCATGATAGGTGTGAGAGTGACTGGAGATGTTTCAGGATTATCCCCTTCTCGAATGAGTCCAATTAACCCCTCTGAGTCCCATTATTCATCGGTCTCTATCATGTTTACCCCTCCACCCCTTTGATCCGGGAGAGGATTGTTACGGACATTGGGTGCAACCTCCTCTGCCTGTATGACTTTGGTGTCAATTAATGTCTGAATCTTATCCTTCAAAGTACGACACTCATTAATAGTATGACTTTCCATGCCTGAGTGATAGGCACATGTCTTATTTGGATTAATCCACTAGGAAGAGTTTTCCATAGCAACAGCGAGAATGGGAGTGATATAACCGGCAACCTTAAGTCTCTCGCACAGTTGGTCTATAGGTTCAGCAATTGGGGTGTACTGTCTGGGTGGTCTGTGGTCAAACTTTGGTCTAGGTTTTTGGTAGTTTTAGCAGTCTAGTGGTGAGTGGTAGTATGCGGGTTGGGTGTTATAGGTATGGTAAGAGTTGGCAGGTTGTTGGTATCTGGGAGGTGAAGGCTGATATGTGGGTGAAGGTGTTTGGTATGTGAGAGGAGACTTCGGACCTTGAGATACCATTACTGCACCTACTTCTTTCTTCTTGGAGATACCTCCAGACTGCAGGGCCTTATATGTGGCTTGGAGTGCATCAAAATTTGTCACCATTCTGCTTTTGATCCCTTCTTCTATTCTCTCTCACAACTTGATGATATCAGAAAATTTATGGTTTTCAATAACCATCAATCTTTCATAGTATTGTGGATCCTAAGCTCTGAATAAGAATCCTGAATGTATGAAGTTCCAAGGGTTTCAAGAACCCAGGCAGTGCTCACACCCAAGAGAGGTCAGAAAAATTAGAAGTCCGGTGGCCTTGACTTTCAGCCGGCCAAGAGCCAAACATAATAGAATAGTAAACAAGTATAGAGTAGAAAAGTTCAGTTTTTAGTGAGAGAATAGCGATTAAAGTTCTTGTCCTAAAGGGGAATGGGGAGGGGTTTATATAGTAGCAAAATTAAAACACACACACAGGGAAAAATAATCAATCAATCTTAAAGAAAAAGGAAAGAATAGCATGCGAAACTGATTCAGAATCAATTTAGGAGAAGTCAAGCAAACCCTAGTTTTTAAGGAAACAAATATTTCCAGAATATACACAAAAATAATAACATAGGATGAATATAGACACAAATAGCACTAAAAGTCGGAGAATCGAACCAATTAAGAAAAAACAAGATCTGAAAACCCTATCTTTTAAGGCAAGTGAAAAATCGATAGAAAAGAAAATCAAACTCGCACATAATAGGACGAATATAGAAAAGATAGTACTCAAAATCAAATGCTTGAACCAAATTTTGTTCGATTCGAAGAAAATCTGTAAACCCTAGTTTCAGGGTAAGTACGAATCAGCAAAATATAAACAAAATCAGACTCACATGGTGTAGAATAAACGTGTGTAGACGAAATAGCGTCCAGATTCAAGAAAGGAGAGTCAATCGGACAGAATCAGAGTAGTAGTACTTGCCATGTTTAGGCAAGTACTAGGTGATACCGTAGAGAATCAACCAGCAGCGGAAATATACTGATATGGTAAGTGAATGGGAAGGAAATCCCATTAGAAGAGGGATTAGGAGAGGGGTTTCGCGAGGCGGCAGGTTAGGGTTCTTCAGAGGGGAGAGAGTAGAGAGGATTTAGGGGCGGCGGGTGGTGAAAATTTTTAGGGTTTGGGCGGGTTTGGATAGTTAAAGATAGGGGTGAACGGGGGTCGTTGATCTTGAGAGATCAACGGCTTAGCTTAAAGATAAGTGGGGCGGGTCGTATAAAATGGGTACCGACCGAGTTTTGTAAAGGGGGGTTTGGTTTGGGCTTGAGATTTATTAGGCTAGGGTGTTAGGTTTGGGCGAACAATTGGTCCGAAAATGGGTGGGTGTTTAGGCGAGTTTTAAAATACCCAATATTAAATAAATACATAATTTATAAAAGTAATTAATAAAAAACAAAAAATATTATTTGTGCACTAAAATGATTAAAAATAATTACTTAACATTATAAAAATATAAAAAGTCATTTTCTGCATAAATAATGTAATTATACATGCATATGGGCTATTATTGCAAAAATATGCAATTAGCCCTAAAATGCAAATGTAATTATAAGAAATGCACTGAAAAATATTTAAAACCTCATGATGGTATAAATGATAAGTTTAAATGATTGAATCATTATAAAATAATTTGGAGGATAATTATTGATATTTATACAATGAAAAATGCAGAAATAAAATCGTTTAAAGTCTTTAAAAATCATGGAAAATTATGAAAAATACTTGTGTATGCTTATAAATAAAATGATGATGCATATGCACTATTTCAAAAGTAAGTGTATATATATATATATATAAGGAAAATTTTTTGTATCAACACCAATGTAACATATCTTTTCGTATCATACTATTATAGATAAATGAACCAGAATGGTTATCATGAGATGAATAGACTAAAGCATGAGGTAATACTCAATATAGGGTGACCCAACTTGATGTACTGACTTATACATATGACGTACGGGCCTATAAGGCTGGCATGATCCTTAATATACTCAAAACATAGGCCGACAAAGCCATACAAGTATTCGTATACATGACATCTGTCTACAAGCATTTAAGAGTACATAAATATCATAAAGTTCGGGACAGGGCCCCGCCATACTAATCTATACATGTCCAAATCATACTGACCAAATAAGCAACTCTGGAGTAAATGAAGCGCACCAACATCTTCCGCTGAGCTGATATCCTACTTGGAGGACTCTCAACCTATCTATCGAAACCTGCGGGCATGAAACGTAGCATCTCCAGGCAAAAGGGACGTCAGTACAAATAATGTACCGAGTATGTAAGGAATGAAAATCAGTAAATAAAAGATATGAGAGAAACATGAAGTAAAAGACTCAACATGTAAGTTTGAATAGCTCTGTAAATCATTTCATATTTATAATGTCATGCATATGTGTATAAATGTCATACCATGCATAGGTATATGCGTACATAACATCATCAAGCCTCTGAGGGCATTCCATCATATCATCTCGGCCACTGTGGGCAAATCATCAACGTATACCAGTTGATCAGGTGGTGGTGCGTATATAACGCCGTAAGCTTTTTCCATATACCATATACATATAATATACGCGTATATAACTCTATCTGGTCATGGGTCAATGTACATGTATACTGTGTATTATAGCTTGGACCGTATTTTATCTCAAAATGTCAAACTTCGACGAAACTCATCTTTTTCGATTTGCTTACCCTCTCACCTTCACGAATTTACTTAACACTTGTTTAAAATAACATAACACTTATAATCTCAAAATAATCTCATTCCCGAGCTTATCTTAATTTACTTATGGCGTAATTTCACGTACGAAAATATGGGGTGTAACACTTATATTAGATGGTATCGGGACATGCGGTAATTCTGTTTGACTATGAATTCTACATTTCAGTATAAGAAAGGAAAGAGGAACAATTTTAAATTCACATAAGGTCCTTAAGAGTGGGTGTCTCGGTTGTGGTATTTATGGAGGTGCTTAAGAAGAATGCAGTGGCTTATAGGCCTTAGGGCGGTGTGGTTTAATGTTAGGATGTCTTATAGTGAGCTTTGGGTAAGTATCGTAGTGTTCTGACAAGGAAAAGTATCGACTTGAGGGTAATTCAGAAGAAACTCGAAGAAAATATGACAGTTGGGAAGTAGGCTAGACCGGTATGGTAATGGTATGTTCGGTTCTTTTGGTGAGGCTCTACAGATGTTTTGGTGGCAATATTCTTGGGTTTGGTAACCTAAGTGGCTTGGTCTAGTTAGAGGAATTCAGTTTTGATAGATTGGTTATTTGCAAACAGATTTCAAAGTGTTCTTGATGGTTTCTACCATGGTTTGATATGGATATTTTCTACCGGTGTGAGGAACATGTTGTGTATTGTGATTTCCTCCTGGAAGGGAACAGATGGAAGATTTCTAACTAATCGGGTATGTATTCTACCGGTGACTCAGAGTTGATATGAAATTATCGTACTTTTTTGTGGTGATCGAATAGATGTGGTGTGTCCCGTGGGATTGAGAATTGCATGTACAAGGTGGCAATTCAGTTTTGAAGGGAAAGTCATGAATTATAGACAACATGGTCAGTTTCAGATATTTAGATAAATGTCATAACTGCTTGGTAATTCTTGAGAAGGGTGCGCATTTCAGAAGGCGCATTGTATTTTGACTTACGGATGTTCATTGGTATTGCAGAACTCACCTAGTTAATAGACTTCTGATATTCAAATTATTGCTATATGGCACGGAAGAATTATGGAAGTATTCCTAGTGGGATAATCGTGCATGAAGGATGTGATAGTCATTCGAGTGTTAGAGTTGTGATCAGTTAGAATGGTTTACGTGTTTTATGAATTTGGGAGACTGGGAGTTCTCAGAAGCAAATTGTTTTAGGGTTGTGGACTGTTTGAGGTGAGTATTTTCTTTAAACTCAGTGGAGGCACTAAGTGCATTAATTATTTGTAATAGCTGTGTGCTACGAGTGCGTACATATGTGAGGTTTGAGCCATGTGCGGGTATCGGGGCAAGTATTCATACTCGGAAGAATGCTTAGGCAAAGAAATGCCTAGAGTTGATTGTTAAGCGCAAAGTTATAACGTTTCTCGTATTCGTACCTTTGTCGAGAACTATCTAGGCTACACTTGAGGTTAAAAAGAGGTTAATTCCCCGAATAAATTGGGTAGTCACTATTTGTGCGTTAACTTGCCGATTTGAGTCGTGATAGCACACTTTGCACATGCCTACACTATGGCGTGTTATTTATACTAGTCCAGGAGCATGAGAATCTTATTTCATTTATCATATACATGTATACCTATTTAAATTCTCACATATGATATATTTGGACTGGAGGCCTAGGACTATACCGGGCGGATTATATTATTAGCACGTGAGTTGTCCGTGCGGGTTATATTGTTAGCATGTGAGTGGTCCGTGCAGTGTGTGGAATTTCGGTTTCCTTGATCGTTTATCTGATTAATTGTTTCATTTCTCCACATGTTATGCTATCGCTTAATCAGGGAAATTTGAGAAGGAAAGAAAAGTGCAAATGCACACACATATGTTCTTCTCACAAAATTTGATGAGTTGGTATTAAAAACTGTTTTGTGCTGAAAAGGCAGGATTACACCGGAATAGCTAGAATTGTTATGTTTGGTGATATAAGGTCATTGGATCTAGATGATTCAATAAATGCATATTTCTATTTCGCTCTCTAACCTTTAATCTGCACATCTTTTAGCGTTTTTTGATATCATGATATTAGTTCTATACCTTTATATTCAACCTTGATATTAGTTTGATTATAGCATGTTGGAAGAATAATTTAGAATTCGACTTAAATAATTGGCTAGGGTCCTTGTTGAAAGAGGGAAAGCTCTGTGACTTGTTGATCTGGTAAGTGGTCATGAAATTTCGCGTGTTTCTTTCATTATCGGCAGTGTATGAAGGTTTTGGAATGAGGTGTTGTTTGATATGGGGTTTAATACCGGTATCTGGTTTGTTTTGTTTAGCAGCTACAATGATTAGAAACTATTGCGAGTATGCGAGTTGTGTGGTATATCATGTGACTACATCTGGAGTTATGGCTAAGGCTTAATACAACTTGTTAAGACTCATACAGAGTGTAGTTGTGAGATTCGGGTCTTGAAAAGAAATTTTTGGATATTGGAAATTGGATTCCAACGTTTATGGGCTAATGCTAAATTAGTAATTTTCAGTTATGTGATGTCATCAAGTTTATATGGATTAGGGTGATGTGGGATCACCCCCGGGTATGTGTGTGATAAGGTGAAATAGTTATTTGAAGGTTTAGGAACAACTCTTGGCACGTTCGAGGACGAACGTATTTTTAAGTGGGGGAGAATGTAACGACCCGACTTATCATTTTGAGAATTAGCATTACTTTCGGTGGCTTAAGGTCTCGAGCAGCTTTGAAATGTGTATTATGACTTGCGAGGGTGGTCGAGTTTGGTTTTCGGATGATTCAGGATTTAATTGAAAGAATAGTATTTTTGGAAGCTTAAGTTGAAATAATTGACCGTATAGTGAATTATATGTAAACGATCCCGTAATGGAATTCTGATTATTCTAATAGTTTCGTATGGTAATTTCGGACTTAGGAGTGTGTCTGAATATTTATTTTGAGGTCCGTAGCTAAATTAGACTTGAAATGTCGAAAATAGGAAATTTTAGTTTGGAAGTTTGACCGGGGAGTTGACTTTTTGATATCGGGATCAAAATCCGATTCTGGAAATTGGAACAACTCCGTTATGTCGTTTATGACTTGTGTGCAAAATATGAGGTTAATCGGAGTTGATGTGATAGGTTTCGGCATCAAATGTAGAATTTAGAATTTCATAGTTTCATTAGTCTTGAATTGGGGTGCGATTTTTGGTTTTAGTGTCGTTTAATGTGATTTGAGGCCTCGACTAAGTCCATAATATATTTAGAGACTTGTTGGTATGTTCAGACGGGGTCCCGAGGGGCTCGGGTGAGTTTTGGAGTGGTTTCAGACTATTTCCAGGCTATTTTTAACTGTTGTTTTATTTCCTACAGCAGTGTGCATCGCAAAAATTTCTGTTGCACGGGACTGACTTTGGAAACTTATATCTCGTAATCTATTAAGAGAAGGGAAAACATTTTACAAAACTCTTCATCAATCTTCCCCATCCTATTCCCCATCTCTACCAACCCTCCCTCCCCCCACACACATATCCCA